>CM021109.1:310990804-311280471 GCA_007115665.2 Sequoiadendron giganteum
TAGCTTCCATCCTAGCCACAGGAGTAAAATTATCCTCAAATTCTATTACTTCCACTTGTGAGTAACCCTTAAACACAAGTCTTTCCTTGTTTCTCACCACTTTTGTATTCTCATTTAGCTTGTTTCTGAATACCCACTTAGTTCCAAGTATGCTCTAATTGTTAGTCTAGGAACTAATTCCCAAGTCTGATTTTTTCTCAATTTGCATAAGTTCTTCTTACATTGCCTTCATCCAATGTTCATATTTGCATGCCTCACTCACTGTTTTAGGTTCAACTTTAGAAAGTAAACACAAATTTACCTCAACTTCAGCATCTTTTCTTCTTGTTAATACACCTTTCCTCTTGTCTCCAATGATTTGATGTTTGAAATTATTATTTTGTACATAATTAGGGCTCTTAGGGGTCTTCTCTAAAGCTTCTTCCTCTTCATTCTGAACTTCTTTTTCATCAACTTTTTTTGTTGGTGTCAACCACCTCCTAGGAGCACCATCTACAACAAAAAACCTTCACAAAATATAGAGAAGCACTATGTTATTTCACCAAAAATGAGTGAATATATTGAGATGCTAAAAATACATACAGTATGGGATTTTAAAGACATGAAATATCAAATAGGTGAGAAAACTACCCTACGGGAAAAAACCACCTAGAGTTATTTACCCTAAGATAAACTTAATACACTAACACCCGCTTTAAGTGAAAACTATGCCGCAATACCAATGTAATCATGACCCTTCAAGTAGCTGCAACTTCAATCGCTCTCCCAACAACAGTGATTTCAGGCTTCAAATGCTTTGTCACCTCCAAGAAAATAATGCCTCAGAAAAAATCACATCAAATCCTAAAATTAAAATGATAGGGTGTGGAATTCAAACACCTCCATACTTTAATCACAACCCTCCAAAGGAAATCCGCGGCCTCCAAGAATGATTCTCCTTTCAAAAAAAGAACCTGCCTCCAAAATAGAAATCGAGCCTTCTTCAAATTCAAAATCATTTCTACAAATGATGTGTGCCTTCCACGTGACATAAATATCCTTCCAAAATTTCAGAATCACGGTGCATTTCAACTAAAAAAACTCAAAGATTGAAGAATAATCGAGAATTATGGCAACTTTAAAATGTTTAAAAAATTTCAAATGCCAAAAAAACTCCAACAAAAAAGGATCTCAAACAACTCTTAATGAAAACTCTCAAAGGAAGGAGAGTAGAATGGTTGGCTTTGATACCATGTTGGTGTCATTTTGGTGTCAATCACCTCCTAGGAGCACCATCTGCAACAAAAAACCTTCACAAAATAGAGAGAAGCACTATGCTATTTCACCAAAAATGAGTGAATAGATTGAGATGCTAAAAATACATATTGTATAGGCTTTTAAAGTTGTGAAATATCAAACGAGTGATAAAAATACCCTACAGGAAAAGACCAACCGAAGTTATTTACCCTAACATAAACTTAATACATTAATATTTTCTTCTTCTACTTCTCTGCAATTAGGTTCATCTAACACATATCCATCTACTACAATTTAATTCTACAAATTTTCATCAACCTTAACATTTTCACTTTCAACAATCTTTCACAGCCTTTTGTTGTAACATCTGTAAGCTTTGCTTTTAGTGGAATATCCGAGGAAGATACCTTCAGTAGACCTTGCATCAAACTTTCCTAAGTTTTCTTCATCTCTCTTGATATAACATTTGATTCCAAATACTCTAAAGTACTTCATAGTAGGAATCCTTCCATGGCATAACTCATAAGGAGTCTTTGTGTTGCTAGCTTTAGCTTGAACTCTATTAAGTATGTAAAAAATGGTATGAATTTCTTCTCTCCATTAGAATTCTAGTAGATTTACTTCTTTCATCATAGTCCTAATAGCTTCCTAAATAGTCTAATTTTTCCTTTCAACCACTCCATTCCGCTAAAGATTTATAAGGGCAGACAAGTGCCTCTTTATTTCATGAACTTCACAAAACATGTTAAACTCATTAGAGGTGAATTCTCCACCTGTGTCAGATCTCAAACATTTAATTTTCACATTCATTTCATTCTCAACCATAGTTTTAAATGCCTTGAATTTATCTAATGCATCAGATTTCTCTCTAAGAAAAATAATCCATGTCATTCTAGAGTAATCATCAATCAAAATCATAAAATAAATGTCACCTTGTATACTTCTCACCCTTGTAGGAACACATATATTTGTATGAATTAATTCCAATATTTTGATAGCAGATTGTTCTTTTCCTTTGAAACCACTCCTTACTTGTTTTCCAAACTGACAATCCCTACATATAGCATTGATAGAATTTGTGATTCTTGGTAGGTCTCTCACTATATGAACTAGAGTGATTCTCACAAAATTATTAAAATTCATATGGAACATCCTCCAGTTCCATAACCAGCTGTCATTAATCTAAGACATAAAGCAATGATCATCAACACCCTTAAGTTGATAGATTTTTTCATCTTTCCTTTTACCAACAACAATCATTGCTTCAGGCCCTTTTCTGATCTCACATGTTTCATCCTTAAACACAAGATTATATCCTTTGCTACACGTTTGTCCAACACTGAAAATATTATGCCTTAAAGCCTTAACATTATAAACATTATCAGTATTATGCTTGCCATCGAAATTGATTGAACCTATTTGACAAATCTTAGCTCCTGAATCATCTCCAAATTTAAGTAATCCACCATCATAATTTTCAAGTTTAACAAACTTAATTTTGTCCCTGGTCATATGATTAAAGAAGCCACTATAAATGATGCAGAGAGGGATGGATACCTCCTCCAAATTACAAATAAATGATCTTCAAATCAACCTCAAAACAGATTCCAAAGATCTCATCAAAAATTCACTCTTTGAGCATGCTTTCCCTGGCAGTATTCCAAACCTGGTTCTAGGAACTTTTATCAATATCTCCCTAAAAACCTACCAAAAAAATTGTTCATTAAGATACCCTTTTTAGGGTTATACAATATATCTTAAAACCAACAGTGACTCTTTTGGACCAGTGTGGACTTTCAATACACCTACATTGCTCTAGGTTTCACAATTAGCCCATTTTCCAAAGGAACTACCCTTTTAATGTTTGATATCCACCCAAAAACCTTAAAAAATCTTAATTCATGATGCCAAACCACATATTCCAAAATTATTTTGCACCTACAGGGTCTCTAACCCTCTGCCCCATGAAACCCTCCTTTTCCATGCAAAATACTAGGGTCTTACTGAAAATCATACACCGCGGGATTCTCATACCAAACCAAAGAATCAAAAACCCTTAATATACCCTAAAAAAACTCAAACCCTCATAAGAACCAACTTTCCTCAAGGATTTCTCAAAACCCTAGGACAAAGCCACTAATTTCATGCAATTTCCTCACAAAACAACAGGGGCAACAAATTTATCTCCCTTATTCTTTCTCCACCACTCAAATAAAAAATCCTACCATCTATAATAACTCCCTAGGACCCATTACACTTATCATAGTAATCATAGTCAGTGTATGGGTCCTTTAAAACATGATTTTATTACAAAACCCTCAAACAAGGTACCCCCGGCTTGCTACAGGAAAACAAGAATTTCTACCACAAATTACAATGGATTTCCTTCCAATCTGTTCCAAAATATTTTTAACACATGCCACCACAAATTTAAATGAATTACATGGAACAATCAGACTGTACGGGCTCGTACAAGTCTACAAATGCCAATAAAACTCAGAAAATTAATGAAAAAATAGTGATACTCTTATTTCCAATGCTCCAGTTTCTTAGCCAACAATTACAACAAGTTTTAATGCCTCTTTAAGGCTTATCCACTCAAAAAAAATTAACCAACTAACTCTCAACTGAATTTTAAACCTCTCATGACCATTGCTTTACAAATTTGTTGCATTTATGCAACTCACAAATTTGGAGTTTTTGACTCTTTATTGTTTCCTAATCCCTTAGACCCTCTTAAATGACTTCCTATAAATCTAAAACATTAGTGATGGTCCATTTAGACCTTATTGGACTCAAAACATGACCTTATGCATGAAAAGCAACATTAATCTACCTAGACCCCCATTTGTCATCCTTGACATTTTCTTAACATGTTTGACATCATTACAATATGGATCAATGAGACACCAAAGTTACCATTTACATCAAGCATGATCTTCTTAGAACTTATTAAGATAAAATAAACTAAAGACACCCCTACCAACCTACTGATCACCCATCAAACCTACAAAGAATCAAATTTATTGTGAGGGAGGTGTAGGTGCTCCTGCACCAATCAACAACTTAGTAATTCTTATCCTCTGTATCATGAAAATAAAAAACTAAAGTACCTTCAACCTTATCCTTCTTCTCTGGAATACTTTCCTTCAAACATCTTTTAGAGTTAGTAGAACTAGATTCTTCTTTTATAGCCAAGAAAAAGAATTCATTATCATCAAAATATTCATAATCAAATTCATCATAAAAAATAATAGCATCTTCTTTGACATAGTAAGCTCTTTTAATCATCTTTCCTTTATTATCCGTTCTCTTATTTTTCATAGCTCTTTTTGGACATCTAGAAGCATAATGACCTATATCACCACAACTAAAACATTTGAAAGGTAGTTTACCTTTGTACTTATCGGTTCCCTTTTTCATTCTTCTTACAAAGTTAGCTTCTACATCATCAAGATCATCTCCATCTAAATATTCAATCTTTTCTATTTTTCCAACCTTAAAAGTAGTCTCCATTTTTGTACCATTCTATAAAACAAGATTTCTCATTTCAAATGAAGTTAATGCACCAATCAACTGATCTGTAGAATAAGTATTAAAATTTGTAACTTCCTCAATAAAAGAACTTTTCATTGTATGAATCAGAAAGAGTTCTAATAACTTTCTTTACCACCCTAGGTTCTTTAACTTTAGCACCAAGACCTCTCATAGCACTTACCAGTTCATCAACCCTCTACATGTAGGTTGAAATTATTTCATCTTTAGACATTTACATAGTCTCAAATTTTGCCTTAAAATTCTGAAACTTAGCCTGTTTGACCTTGTGATCTCCTTCATAAATACTTTCAATCTTATCCCAAACTTCTTTAGTAGTCTTAAGATTCATAAATTTAACTAATTCAAAATTTGAAAAACTGTTTGTCAAAATAAATTTATTTAGCATTTACCTCATGTGCCTTGATCTCATCACTTATCCTTAGACCATTTGTAAGAGGAACATATTGATTCTTTATTTCCTTTTCAATTTCGAATCTATGAGACAATATATATCCTTTCATCTTTGTCTCCCAAAATGCATAGTTTGTTCCATCAAATCTAGGGCAATCAATTTTATTTGCCATCCCACATCTACCTTAAGAAATTAATCTCTTCTCCAAGGATGAACAAGCCAACTAATATGGGGGTGAATCAGTTGTAGAAAATCAAAACATCAAAACCCTCAATAGTAATCATATCCACATGCATTCATTAAACCCTTATTTTTTTAATGTGATTAAACATACAATGTAGATAACTGAAACTAAAATAACAACACCATACACAAGAGAACACCAAATTTATGTGGAAAAACCAATGAGGTAAAAACCATTGTGAGGATTAGCTCACAGTATAAGTAATTGTAAAACCGATACAAGGGCTCACTATTAGAATAAGACACATTGTCCAAAAAAGGATCACAACTAGGGCTCACTACCATAGAAAGAATACAAGAAGATAGAAGATAAATCTTACATAGAGAAAAACTTGTCAATGCAACAAGGAGTCCACCACAATTTCTCCAGCACTTTTGCATCCTTTTATGAAAGACTTCAGATACCTTCATCTCATTGCCTTCAAGAATCAACACTTAAAATTCATATTTTTATGCTCAAATTTGCATCACACACATAACTCGCATCAATCTCACATCCATCTTGTCTCTATCTTTATTCTCTCTTGCATCTCACAACAACACCAGACTTATTTATATCAACCTCAACCTTAAAAACCTTCTCCAAGGTCGGAAACTATCTGGTATACATACAAATTCAAATTAGGTTGGCACCTAAACATTCTTGTGGTGGATAGGAATGGAGGTGACCCATATAAATCCTTAATTAGGATCCAAATAGATCCCAACACATCTCAAAATTATTTCACAAGCCTCACATGTAGTGTTAACACAAGGTCAGCCAAACTTGTGCTAAACATCATAAACATTAAGTACATGCTTTCTTAAGTCAATCTAAAACATTCAAACAATAAAATTCACTTGAACACGATCTACAATAATCTTTGAACTACTTGAGATGCATCAAACACTTCATCCAAGATCACATCATAGAAATACTTCATCCCAGAACGTCTGATAAACCTTATTCACACATTCATACATGAAACATACACTATACTATACCAAATCAAGTGAAACCTTGAAATATGAAAGATACAAAAAATATAAGAAACTTTCCAAATCTACACAACTTGAAGTCAAAAAATAGAGAAACACGAAGAAAATACATTTCTCCCAAGCCACAAAAAACATCAATAAAAAAATGGTGAAAATATCTCTCTGTACAATGATCTAGAAACTCAAATTCTAAATATAGTAACCTATAGCAACCTCTAATAACATATTATATCCACAAAAGCATAGCATCAACACATAGAACATCCCAAAGCACATTTTGAACACTTGTGCAATACTATTTACTTCGTTTATCATTTTTTTTCAAAAGCACTTGGAGACCAAGTACGAGAGACATCATATAAACTCATTACTTCATTTAAACTCATCTTTAGACACTAAAACATAAATATAGCTCCATTTACTCACAACACTTACTCAATATCTCAACCACACATGCATAACCTGCAATATTTGCTTTCCTCTTTTTCACAATTTTCTCAATATCCTTGACATCTTCATCATGCAACAACCTTCATCAACACATAGTCGACATCAATGACAACACAATCCTATAGACTTCCTATTGACATCAATGAAAACACCTTCATACTTGCAAAAAACATAGAAACCTTAAACAGTATTACAAACAACCAAAATTTGAATTTTACAAAAACCCTATCCAAGACATAGGTGCCATGGGTGCCCTAGTCCTACCTTTTTTTGGCTCAAATGTCTATTAGACCTCTGCCTTTGTTTCCTTTGTTTTTTTCTCTATGAATCTTATTTTTGAATGTTTTACTATGATTTTTTTATATTTTAATGTTCATAGTTGGCACACTTAGTGTTTTGGAACTTGTATGAGTTTCATGACCTAGTGTCTCATTGCCAATACTTTGGTGAGATGTAGTTGTAGACTTATGACATCCTATGTTGTTGTTACATTCAATGTGGATCTTGAGTTTTCCAAATCTTTCATGCTATGTATTTCCAATACCATACCCATCTTGGACTCAATCTCTAATCCTACCATACCAATAACAACTTCATAAACAAGTACTTTTATGGATGTCCAGACTATTGTTGCGCATGTTCTTGAAGTCAAGCTGAAATAATTAGATAAAGAAATAGAGGGATTGCAAGACTACCTAAGCACTAAATACTTAGCCAAAAAAATAGTGCCTATACTAGACAACTTAAGGAAACCGATCAATGATGCCCAAGGATTAGAGGTGTTGTGTAGCCTAGACCATATTATGGACAAAAATATTTATATAATGGCTAGTTGTGCTCAAGCTTTTAGGTACACTCAAAGCCAAGGAGGAATTCAAATATCTCTCCCTAAAACTATATCCTCTATTCCTATATATACATTTCCATCTGTAGCATCAACAATACAACCAAAAAATAGCATAACTCCAACATTAGTGTTCTCTAGTGGGTATCCTTATAATTTCATGACATTACATATGACATCTCAAATTTCATCACCACTAATAAATTAGAAACATAGTATTCCACCAAGCACTTACATAATCCCACTATATTCACCACATTCTCAAAACATGTCAAGAAATGACTCGGTCATCAATCAACTTTTGCAAAATATAACCTCACTCCAACAACAAATTTCAACATTGAAGCATCAAGTCAAGTTTTATGTGATTTTATTCATGTTTATGCATACATTTTATCTTTGAGTACTAATTCTCATAGGTCTTCAAATCAAATCAAGTCAAATGATAATTAATCCTTGAAGGGGATGAACATGGCTTTAGTCTATCAAGGGTATTAGATCTAAGTGGTAAGTTACAAGATAGTGTTATTTCATCATTTATTATCATTTAACCTCTATCCCTCAAAAGGATACACTCTTTTTTCATCAATTTTTCTATAATGGAGGTAGAAATACCAACATGAGTTTTTACAAAGGAAATCCCCTATATGGCAAAAGGGCGGGTGTAGGAAGATGGGGGGCCAAAAAGTGGCCAACCATCTTTAATTTTTTTTAAAAGGCATAATGTGAGCATGTTATAATGCACTCACATTATGGATAGGTGTGACCAAACCTTAGGCTCAGCCACACCAAGGCCATAATGTGCTTGTGTTATAACCTGAGCGTGTTATGTCATATAAACAAAAAAACATTTCATCATTTCAACCTTTGTGTTTTCTTGCTAACTTGTGGCCTATAAACCCTCAAGAGTGTGCTTGCATTATTGGAGAGCCATTTCTTCACTGAATAATTTCCCAATACTCACCAATATTCCACCATGATGTCTAGGAGGTCGAAGGAGTAATATTTGTTTGTTTCTTTGGTGTGAATTTGTTACTAAATAGGTAGATTAAATATGCTTTTTGATGTAAATTATTTAATTTATATGAAATAATAATGAATCTCCTTCTCCTCAAAATCTTGAATCACCTCAACACCAAATACATGCTAAATAAAAACTCCAAAAAACACCTCCAGTAATTCCTCAATATGCCCCTAGAACTCAATAAAATTTAATGGGGAAAATTGAAAAACCAAATTCAAATAATATCATTTAGGAAAAAAATGGCAAGCAGTAGGAATTAGATCGGGGGTGCAGAGGGTGAGGGAGATGCTAATTATAAAGATGAGGTGGATGGTTTATGTTTAGTGCTTCCTCATGGCAAGCTTCCTAGAGTTGATAGGGAAGTGAATGACATCTCTCGAGGAGATGTTGTTGATGGTTTTCCTGGCTTCTTGTCAATAGCAGCTTTCTTGCTATTATCTATGGTGATGTATGGTTCTCCCGAGTCAGGATTGTGTTGGGAGTTGTGTATTTCTCTTATTCTTTACTGGAATTTCAAGGAGGATGGGGTGCCTAATGGATTGGCTAGTTCCCTTTATTTTTCCTATGAGGTTTTCCCTTATCTCCATGCTGGACTGTTGATGGTAGAAGGGTTGTTGTCGACAATAGGGTTGCTTTTGGTGGATCCTTTTATGGGTTGATACTTAATGGAGATCATGGTTGTTGGTGTTCTTGTGTCTATAGTTGTTACCTTGGTGTCTTCTTTTGTAGGCCTTGCTTTGTGGAGGTTTTTGCTAATGGTAAAAGGGTTGTTGCTGACAATTGGGTTGTTGTTGGTGGAAGATATTGTGTGTGGGATCATGTGAAGTGGCTATTATTGTTTTTACTTAGTTTTTTCTATTTTAGATGTTTTCCTTTGCCTAACATGTGGTCCATTTCTCGTTTGTGGCTTTGCTAGGGGTGAGGTATGGTTTTCCTAAATCAAGAGTGTGTTTAGAGTTTTGGTTCTCTTATTCTTGGTTGGCATGCCAAGGAGGATGGGGTGATTAATGGATTGGTTGCCTGACTTCATTAATTTTATTGTGAGAGTTTCTTTTATCTTCCTATAGGGTTGCTAATGGTGGAAGGGTTGTTGTTGGTGAAATTTGTTGTGGGTAGCTACTTGGAGCTTCCGGTTGATGGTGTTGGTTTCCTTTCGAAGGAGATTTTGATGGTGGTGGTGTAGAATATGGTGGGGTACTGCTGTGCTTGTTGGGTGGGATTTGTTCCTATCTCAACTTTGGGTTTTTGTTGCCTAGTTCTCCTAAAGCTTGTGCTGCCAAGGGATGTTAGGTCTTCCCTTCCTATTGAAGTTGTTAACCATCAGAATCTTTAGTTGTTGTTTCCTATTGATGGGGATTTTTCTTCTTTTGAGATGGAGCACTAGTTCCTTTTGAGGTGGAGCTTGTATGGCTTGGAGAGATGGGGCTTTGGTGGTAAGGGTTTTCTTATCATCCTCAACTATAGAGGGGTTCCCTCTCTTTTAGAGGTGGAGGTTGGTTTGGAAATTTTGGTGGATTAGAGTGGCAAGAAGGCTGATGCTTTGAAGTGTTTGACTATGCTTCCCAGAACCCCTATCGAGGTGGGGTGTTTGGTTTTTTTGGTTCTTTTGAGAATCATGGTTTGGTGGGTGTTTTACACATTTTGGTTTTTTGGTTTCTTAGGCTCTAATTTGACTGCTCTAAGTGGCTAGTTTGTTGATGCCTGGCTGATTCAGGTTTGCCCTATTTTTGATGGTTCAATGATGTTGTTATTGAACAAATGGTTTCTTATAGCTTGGTTGCTTTGTTTACTAATTGTTTTAGGTAGTTGTTTGTTAAATCTCTTAGGGTTCAATGTCCTTGTCATAACTTGGTTGTTAAGGGTTTCAGGTCCCTTAAAAACCTATTTGTTACGGTGTAGATTGATTTGAATATCTATGTTTAGTTGTTGTTGTTGGGCTACGATTTGGTATGTTGATTATTTTTCTAGTAGAATCTTTGACTTGTAAATGGTTTTAGGTCCCTTCAAAACCTTCTTGTAATGAGTTTAGAGTACCATCAAAACCTATTTTTCCTCATCAAAAATTTAAAAACAAATTTAAGATATAATTGCAAGGTTGAAAGATCCTGCAAGCCCAACCTTGAATAGAGCCACACTTGCTTAATCACTTGAATTTATGTTATCAAATGTAGATTCAATTAGCAAGAAAATAACTACTTGGTCGGATAAGAGGAAAGAGTTTAGAAAATTCTATGCAAATAAATTATCTTATAAACAAGTCAAGGATGAAAAAATTATAAAATTTGAATTATGTTCCCTTTTCACAAACCCACAAACAAATAAAACTCTACACCCTTCAAGCAAGAGGTTCCCTATCCATTGGTGCAACCATGAAGGGATAACGAACCATTTTTGAAAGAGGTGGTGGATGGTTTTTGACCATCCTCCATGAAACAACAATGAGGTGCTAAAATATTTTTTGAGGAAAATCTACTATGAGTTTGTCCTCAATAAAATCCCCATCTATTTTTATATGTGTGATTTATAGGGTAGAGGTAGGGTGTTTTTCACAGGATAGAGCGGGGGCACGTCTTCACCCATAGTGGCTAGTGAGATGAGCACTCACTAGACTAGCCTATGAGAACCTGGCTCTCCCTTCTGTTGTGAAGGAGAGTACTAAGGTTGAGATGTTGCAATCCATTAATCCCTTGACCTAGAGCATCATAGAGCATGATAGTACTACAACACAACATGAGTTGAGCGAGCCTTTAGGGAGTAGAGTTCCACCCCATATTTTTTAGGCTTGTGGTACACCCCATGGTTATGACCCCACACATAGTCAGGACATAGGTGAAATAATGGAAAATGGATTTTCTTTCTTATGGTTTAGAACATAGAGCAAACACGTCTCCCAATCATTTCATTAAAGGGAAACCCTAAAGATCTCAATCTAAAGTATGCAAAAGAGAGAGATATCTCACAATAGGGTTTTCATAGGGTCTAATTATAAACTAAAGATGGGTTCACCACCAAGCTAGGGCTTGGAAAGACTAATGAAATGAAATATGTAATTTTTAAACCTACTGTAATGCAATCATTCACTAAATGACCTAGAAAAGCATGTAAAATAAAATGGAGAGTTGCAAGATGAAATGTGCGCACCTAAAAATCTAAAGAAGATTGGATGAAGGCTTGAAATGTTGAAAATACCAATTTTAAAGCCTTTTGGGACTCATACACCAGTTTGGGTGATTTATTCCCAGATTAGGGTTTTTAGGCAAAAACTAAAATCTAGAAAAAGGGTGTCAAGAACTGCAAAGATCTAAAAAATGACCTATATTGGGACTCATACACCAAAACTGGCGTATTAGTCTAGTTAGGGTTTTTGGTATCTTCAAAGTCTGAATCTGCTCCTCAATATCTAATCTCCCCTTTCCAATTGATTCCAGATCTGAAATCTTTATTTGTAACCTATAGAAGTCTTCTAATGATCTTCAATGCAAGGTGACAACTTTAACAACTTTAAACACTTTGACAACTTTCTCCAAAATTTCTCTTCATTGCGTCTTCAACCTAAACCTATAAATCACACACTAAAGAGAGGGGAAAATGTTGTTTTGTTAGTAGAAAGGGGTTTACGTTGGTCAAACCCTATTTTGGTAATCAAACCTTGAAATGAAATGAAATAGGAATGGAGAATGATGAATGAAAAAAATATGATGTTACAACTCACCAAACCCTAGCAATAAAGTGTTGCAAACATGTATGAAATAGCTCCAATGGATGCAAACCTTGACTCTTGCTTGGATAGGATATATCTTGAATTGAATGCTAGCTTGAATCATGAAACCCTACACCACAATCGTTAGCTAAAAAAAAACATGATGCATGATGACTTTGACATGATGCTTGATACTTGAATAGTGCTCTAAATCACTTGATAATTTTCCCTTGAATTCTCTTGTAAACACTTGAATTCTCTTGTGAGCTCAATTTTTCTATAAGAATGCTCATTCAAATTTCTAGGTGTAAAATGAGTGAAAGAAACTTGTATTTACACTTGTTTATGTGAAAAATCCTAAAATTGCAACACTACAAGATGACGTTAGATCTAGGAGGATAAAATCCCACCAGGAATTTGAATTAATTTTGATTTTAGGCCACATGGGACTCAAACACCCAAGGTTGTGTATGAGTCCCATTAGGCATAAATTATGGGACCATTTTCAAAAATTCTTAGAAAGGTGTAAAATCTAGATCGGGACCCAAAACCCTAGGTGTGACTCATATGCCCAAGGTAGCGTATGAGTCTGAGATCACTAAATTTTGGCCACATGACCTAAAAGCATCTGAATTATGATTGGATGTTGGTTTATGTTAGGATTATCCTCAAAGAGATACATTAAATGAGGCTTGTGGATGCAAAATAAGGCTAATTAAAGCATAAGGAATCCCAATTATTTAATAAAACCCTAGAAAAGTGTGAAAGTGTGTTGAAACAATTTACAACACCTTAAATAAGGTACAATTAAGTTCATTTATTTCACAAGGACCCAATACCTAATGTGAATATATCAAACATATTACAACACTAAATCAAAAGCCATATTAGGGAGTACTTTTTCTGTCATTACATCTATCCCCCACTTTAGTGAGAGGAGGAACTTTCTTCCAACTCACACTAAATTAGACCAACAAACACCAAGAGGGGTCCCAATGTACCAATTCTAGTAAGATAGGACAACCATGATCAAGGGGGTTGTGCAAGCCCCTAGGACCAAGGTCCTATGGCAAACCAACATAGGCACAAAAGAACACACATGAAAAATGATATAAAGAGCAACATAAGGCACAAGCATACACTACCAAATATGAAGAGAAAAGAAGAATAAAAGAAAAATAAGGGTGGATTAGATCTAGGTTGTTTGTCCAAAAAATGCACTCACTCTGAGGCAACAAAACTTTAGGTTGTTCGCTAGGTGAGTTATCCAAAGAGGTTAGACACATACACAATAGATAGTACGCACTCACACACACACGTGATTGGCTATGGGAAATTCATGCCTTAGTCAAGCTTCCTATCAAACCATACCAAATTTATACCTCCTAATAAATTTGATAAGGCGCCACACAAAAATGAACTTCGAGCTTCATGAGACAAGAAAATATTTGTATGCTTGGGACTCATGCAAAAGCAAGATGGATCCATAGACATGCAAGGTGTATTATGCAAGGTGGCCATATAATCAAAAATGAAAATGTAACAATAGTGTAAAGAAAATTCAAAGGATTCTTTCATAGTTCATGTAAGGTCTTTAACTTATGGAATATTATGCCTAATATCTCCAAGAGAGGACCAATCAAATAATAGAAGATTCACAACTTAAGGGATGTTATGTGCTGCATCAAGCCACTAAGAGGAATATAATATGCTAAGAGAGATCACACTCTAGAAAGACATCACACCCAATGTCATCCACAAAGCGAGAGACACATCGCATGAAGTAAGAAGACTACACAATGAAACATGAAAAATGCACAAGAATGATGCCAATGTATGCCCCCTTTAAAGAAATTGTTGAACAACCTACTATGAGAAATTACTTTAAAGTAGAAAATGATAAATGCTAACAATAAAGAGGACATGAGAGCTAACTTGGAAAGCCCTATGCCAAGTCATATGTTTCTAAATGAAGCTACGCCATGTGAAAGAAATGAGAAAAATGGGGGGTTCCCCCAAAATGAAAACACTAAACACACATAAGGGATCTATGGATTTGGGGTCAGTATGCTCTTGCTACAATATTTTGAAAAGATCTCAGAGTTGTCATCATTCCCCAAATACTCATAGAATAGGAATAATGACACAAAGAGAGTGAAAACAATTAAAAACCTTTCGGGTCAACATGGAACAGACGTGAATGTCTTGATGCCTTACGCCACCCCAAAAGGAAAACACAAGATAAATAAAAGATAAATAAAGGCTTTTGGGTCAACATGGAAGAGACATGAATGTCTCAACACCTTGTGTCATCCCCAAAAGGAAAACACAAGACAAAGAAAAGATAAAGAAAAAGATTTTGGGTCAATATGGAAGAGACATGAATGTATCGATGCCTTGCATCATCCCCAAAAGGAAAACACAAGACAAACACAAAATATAAAGGGAAAAGATAAAAGAGTTACGACATAGAGAAGAATGCAGGTACAAAGAGAGGAATGTCACAAAGAGAGAGAGAGAGAGAGAGAACATCAAACAAAATGTCACGGGGGATCACATCACACACATGCAACCACACAAAATAAAAATAAATAATGCAAAAGACTAGTAAGGCACATGCGATTCAACCTAACGTAGGTCATCCACATCCCAATCATGTCCATTGTATGTCAAAGGCAAACAAATAGCCAAAGGGAAAATATCAAGTGTCGAACTAGGGTCATTTCCAAGTTCAACACTCTTCTTAGGACAATTGTCACTTAGGATCATGGAAGAGGAAAACAATGTATTTAATTCATTATGCACCTCCTCATCAATTTTAGTAATCTCCTCATCATCATCTAAATTAATCACAACAGGAGGTCAAATGATAATTTCTAAAGTAGGATTTAGCTCTTGTTGTGGTTGTGCTATAAGATATTTTTGTTTCGATGAAGAGGGAGACTCGCCATCCATTGCTTCAGTCAAGTTTTTATTTTTATTTTCTTTGTTTATTTCCTCATTTAAATTTTGAGCAAGGGCACATCGTCTACACCTATGCTCTCTAGCACCTCTGTTTCTTTTAGTTTGGTTTTCAAGTTGTGTTTGCATAGGAGAGGGTTGGTCAACCATAGGTTTATTTTCTTCCTTAAGAGGAGGAATGGAAGGAACCATGGAAGGTTGTTCAACCACTTTCTCTTTAACCTTGTAAACTTGTTTTATTATAGGATGCATGATAGGATTGTTTTCATTATCTCTTGATCTTTTGTAGGAAGTAGGTGAAGGTTTTGTCTTAGGTTGGTATTGGTTGTTTAGAATTTATTTAGGTTCAATCATGGTTTCATCAAGGATGGTAGGCTTGGTGATGGGTGGAGGCATGTTTCAGAGGGATAACTCTACTATTTTCTTTTCCTTGAACTTTTGATAGGATTTGAAAAAGAATCCTTTTCATGGTATTAGGCTCAGGCCAAAATAAATATAGTGAAAATTTTCCATGGGAAGACAAAGGATTAAAGCCACTATGGTGCACAGTGATAATTTCATTTTCAAATTGAAACTTTAAGCATTTATGTACAATCAAAGGGACTGCATTCATTGAGTGAAGCCATGGATAGCCTAGCTTCACAAGAAATTGGTCTAACTACGGGATGATGGAGAATGAGAAATCTAATGTTTTTAGTCCTATTTGTAAAGGAAGAGTGATTGATCCTATTATAGGTAAAGTGAAACCATTATGCTTCTTGATCCATGATTTCGGTTTATCATATATATCTTGATAGATTTCATGCAGAAGTAAGAATTCCTTAGTGATCACATTCTCTCCACAGACAAGATCTATTAATATCCCATTGTTGGGCTTGTCATAGATTTGACCGGCTATGTAAAGAGGACCATCAGGTACATGTTTAAGTATATCTTTTGAGGAGAGAGAAATATCAAGAGGATTTTTAGTTCGGACCTTATGAGGAACAACGTCTATCACTCCTACCATATCATCCATAGGATCAATATCTATAGGATCATGTTGAATAATATCATTGTTATCATCATCTATATCAACATTCATCACATCATTCTTTGTAGTTTCGTTGGATTTGACAAATAATATGTTATGATTAGGAATAGGGTTGGTAAAAAAATTCAAGTTTTGGTTAGGAGGGGCAATGGACTTATTTCCTTGATCATTAACACCTCCAATGGAAAGTAAACTGGAATCAATGAGGTCTTGCACAAGATGTTTAAGATGCTTACAATGTTCTATATCATGTCCATTTTATCAATAATAATGACAATAAGAGTTTGGTTTATAATTTTTAGGTAATGGTTTATTAGGATTGGGAGTTTTAATAGGAGGTAAGGTGATCATCTTATGCTCTAAGAGTTGTGTCATTGTGTTGTGAAGGGTATCACATAAGGGAGTGAATTTCCTTTTCAGGTCCCCATAGCTAAAGGGTATCATTTCTTTAATAACCACTACTTGGTTATTGACATTTTGAGTTGTTTGTTGAGGGGGATTGAATTGGAGGAATCCTTTATTCTATTTTATAAAAGGTTGAGAATTTTTTTGGTTTGCGGACTTAGACTTCTCGGTATGGCTAGAAGTGGATTTTATATCTCGACTACTAACCAAGTTTTCATAATCATGGAGGGAAGTACATAAGTTCATGAAGGAGGGGAATTTCATCATGGTAAGCTTATCTTGTATCTTACTTTTCAAATTCTCTATGAATATGTTTTGAAGGTGAGGGTTAAGAAATTTGACATCGATTTGGGAATAAAGTGATTGATAGTGAAATAAAGTTGGTAATATTTCCTTCTTCTTTTTTCTTACATCTCATCAAATTAGCCAAGGTTATTTTAGGAGTCATATGAACTTGGAAATGGTTTATAAATGCCTGAAAATTTTCATTTAATGAATGAATTGAGTTGTTCGGTAACAAAGAGAACCATTCTAAGGTTGTATCTCTCAAGGACCTAGGGAAAATATTAGCCAAGAGTTTATTGTCAAGAATGAAGTCACTACATAAGGCAGTATAAGTGGAAACATGGTTAGAAGGATCCCCTTTCCCCCATATTTCTTGAATCTAGGCACCTCTACACCTTGTGGCATCGGTGTTCATAATATCCCCAAGGAAAAGAGACTACTTTTGACATAATATGTAGGTGGACCATTTTGATTTTGATTGATGGTAGAAAGTTTATTTTCAAGGGATGAAATGGTTTACAAAAGTTGGTTTATGAGAGGGTCATTGCTTGTATTATGAGATGGAGGTGAAAAAGGTGAAGGGGTGTATGTGTTCGAGGGACAAGTGAATGGAATGCTAATAGGTGGTAAGGTGGTATGAGATATGATGTGTGATGCCACAAAGGTACTAAGGATGCTAATAGAAATATTGAAGGAAGGAATCACATTACTATTCAGTTGCATTGTTGTTGGATCCTGAGGGTTGGTATAGGTAGGAATAGAGGTAATTATTGTGGGAGGATGATTTTGAATTCCTTCTTGGCTTTTGACGTTGTACGTAGTAAAGGAATACTAGTGGTTGAGGCAAGGTTGTTTCCAAAGATTTGAACTATGTTACGCACAAGGTCAAGTCCATCTTCACTTTCCAACATGCAATGTGTGTTGTCTATGGTAGGGATGGCAATAGTTGAAATGTTGTCATTTCTCACTTGATGTTGTAGGTTTGTTAAGTCTTCACGAATTTGTATTATGTTTTCTTGTGGAACACTAGAAACCATTGTTTCAACATGCACACTACTTGATGGAAAATATTTGTTCAAGGTATGGTCCATACCTAGTGAACTAGTGTCAATACTAGGAGTGGGTGATACCACAATACTGGTTTACAATTTTTGGCCAAACTAGACACTGAACTAATTTTTTCTAACTAAATCTTCACTTTCGGGCACCTATAGCGGCTAAATCGCAAGGAATTTGAAGATGATGCAAACTAGTGATTTTTGATATTTTGTTTGTAGATTCTAAATATATTTTTTCAAAAAAATTGGAATCAAATTGAACTTCTTTTTCCATCTCCTTCGAAAACTAGTTTTTCAGTAAACACCATTTTTAAGGAGTGATGCTCATCGTATACAACATAACTTTTTTCCATGAATGATAAAATTCTATTTTTTTCGAATTTAGATTTGTAACTATGATATCTAGTGCTTTCATTTGGTTTCATAGTGTTTTATTGAATATTTTTTCCTTAATCAAGTTTCAAAGTAAAACCAATTATAATTTAGACATAGGTAGACTATATACAACATAACTTTTTTTGTATGTATCGAAATTCAAATTATTTCTTTTGTTGGATCAAGGATTTCAATATCTAGTGCACTGATATTTTTCAAAAAAAATAATTGATAATCTATTATTTTTCTACATGTGCAGAACATAGAGCTTGATTTTCAGTGAAAAACCTACATTCACAAGAAATAAAAAATAAATATAATAATTAAATTAAATTAATTTAAAATTATAATTTTTGGGAAGCTTATAATAAGGACAACATACGAATTTTTTTTTAAATGAATTCATTTGATCCCCCAAATGGTAAATCAAAATTGGTTTTTTATTAGCATTTTGATAGGTGTAAAGGAGACTTTGTTATAGGTATGGTTTAAAAATAGCGGGGTTCTATCCAAGGGGGTTTGATCTAAGGTGGTTTGATCAAACTCTCTTCAATTGGAATCCTTCAAATGGAAATTTTTAAGGCTTAAATCATTATATTTTCTAAAAATATGCGATTTCAGCAAAAATCAGAATCTCCCAAAAATTGTAAACCAGCATTGTGGGATCACTCGAGTGAAAGAGCTAGATAACCCAAGATCCATGACAATTGTGCTATCAAAGGATGATGTGAGTCTCAAATTTTGTCTCCCTATAGTATTAGAAATAGAACACCAATTAGAAATTCTCATGCAAGGGATACTAAACACAAGATGAATGCAAATGCAATTTAAGCTAAGTACAATGAAATGAATATAAAAAAAACTCTGTAAACTGAAATAGAAAGTTATCAACAGTAAACAAGAGCATAGAAAAATAATTTTAAATTTTGGAAAATACAGTTCAAAATTAGCACTGGGAATAAATTACCCAAAGGGGCATATGAGTCCTAGTGAGGGTTTTTTCACAATTTTTTTGGAAATTTCAAGTGATTTTTATGCTTTTCAATTTGTATGAGTTGTAATTTAAGTGCAAATGCAAATTTTATATGATTTTCAATGGTTTGAGATACAAAAAATGCAAGCTATATGCACTTTCACTAATGCAAAATTCAAAACCCTAGAATGCTAATTAACTAATGCAAACACTAATGTAATGTTAATGCAAGAAAGATCTAGGATGATAATGCACTCCAAATTAAAATTATGATGTTCTAAATTTGCAGATTCACCAAAATTAAATAATGGAAAATGGATTTACTTTATTATGGCTTAGAACATAGATCAAACACATTTCCCAATCATTTCATTGAAGGGAAACCCTAAAGATCTCAATCTAAAGTATGCAAGAGAGAGATCTTGCAATAAGGTTGTCCTAGGGTTTGATTGTAAACTAAAGAGGGGTTCACCAGCAAGCTTTGGCTTTTAAAGATTAATGAAATGCAAGATGTAATGTTTAAACCTAGTGTAATGCAATATTTCACTAAATGACCTAGAAAAGCATGTAAATAGAATGGAGAGCTACAAGATAAAATGTGTGCACCTGGAATTTTGAAGAAGACTAGATAAAGGAATGAAATGTTGAAAAAAATTAATTTTAAAGCCTGTTGGGACTCATTCACCAGTATGGGTGATTTAGTCCCAGATTAGGGTTTCTAGGCAGAAACTGAAATCTGGAAAAAGGGTGTCTAGAACTATAAAGATCTGAAAAATAACCTATATTGGGACTCGTATTCCAGAACTAGTGTATCAACCCAGTTAGGGTTTTATGTAACTTCAAAGTCTGAACCTTCTCCTCGATATCTGATCTACCCTTTCCAATTGATTTCCAGATCTAAAATCCTTATTTGCAACCTATAGAAGTCTTCCAATGACCTTCAATGCAAGGTGACAACTTTGACAACTTTCTCCAAAATTTCTCTTCAATGTGTCTTCAACCTTAACCTATAAATCAGACACTAAAGAGAGGGGGAAATTTTGCTTTGTTAGTAGAAAGGGGTTTGCCTTGGTCAAACCCCGTTGTGGTAATCAAACCTTGAAATGAAATGAAATAGGAATGGAGAATGATGAATGAACAAAATATGATGTTGAAACTCACCAAACCCTAGCAATAAAGTGTTGCAAAAATGTATGAAATGAATCCAATGGATGTAGATCTTGAATCTTTCTTGGATAGGATAGATCTTGAAATTGAATGCTAGCTTGGATCATGAAACCCTACACCACAATTGTTAGCTCAAAAACAAACATGATGCATGATTACTTTGACATGATGCTTGATACTTGAATAGTGCTCTAAATCAATTGTTCATTTTCCCTTTAATTCTCTTGTAAACACTTGAATTCTCTTGTGATCTCAAATTTTCTATAAGAATGCTCATTCAACTTGCTAGGTGTACAATGAGTGAAATAAACTTGTATTTATACTTGTTTATGTAAAAATTCTCAAAATTGTAACACTACAAGCCGACATCATATCTAGGAGGATAAAATCCTCCAAAGAATTTGAATTAATTTTGATTTTAGGCCACACAAGACTCATATGCCCAAGGTGGCATATGAGTCCCATTAGGCATAAATTATGGGACCATTTTCAAAAATGCTTAGAAAGGTGTAAAATCTAGATCAAGACCCAAAACCCTAGCTGGGACTCATACGCCCAAGGTAGCGTATGAGTCCTAGATCACTAAATCTAGGCCACATGACTTGAAAACACCTGAATTATGATTATATGTTGGTTTATGTTAGGATTATCCTCGAAAAGATGCATTAAATGAGGCTTGTGGATGCAAAATAAGGCCAATTAAAGCATAAAGAAGCCCAATTATTTAATAAAACCCTAGAAAAGTGTGAAAGTATGTTGCAAAACTTTACAACACCTTAAATAAGGTACAATTAAGTTCATTTAGTTCACAAGGGCCCAAAACCTAATGTGAATATGTCAAAAATATTACAACACTAAATCAAGGCCATGTTAGGGAGTACTTTTTATGTCATTACATCAAGTGTGCAGGCTACATCTATAGTAAACTGTTGGTGATGAAAAATTCCCTCCTTAATGAGGAATTTGACCTCGATAGTCATGTAAGTGTTAGAAAGTTCATTGAATTTAATTTATTAAATTTCATTCTTAAAATGCAAGATTAACTAATTTAGTTTAATGATTATAATGAAATTTTAGGGTCATAGTGTTAATGCAGTTTCCAACGGTCCTCCACCTCCCTATTACGTGATGAAATTTATTATGGAGGTATGTAACTAGTAAATAATTATAAATATTACATCTGAATAGAATTGTTATATGAATGGTATTCTTATATTTTATTTTAGATTTTGAATAGGTTAATATTGGATATTTGACAACAACACCTCCTAGTGGAGGTAGACATCAAAGCTTCACTTAGGTAATAAAATAAAGAGTTTAACTAATGAATTGTAGAAAATAGTTTTTGTAGTTTATATTCATATCGTTGATTACATCGCATTACACATCTTTCAAACACAATTCATTACTTCACATTGCATAACTAATAACTAGATGTTGATAGATGATAAAATTTTAATTACAATATAGTTTTTGAGAAAGTCAACATAAGTAGTTATGAAATTACTTCACATTGCATAACTAATAACTAGGAGAGGCTACCAATTGCATTTTCTTGTCATGGCATTCCATGAGACCACATTTTTTTGAGGAATTTTTTCAAATAGTTCACTACCTTGTCTATGTTATGGATGATTGAAAAAATCTATCAAAGCATAATAGTAAGCTACAACATAGACAAGGCAGTGAACTATTTGAAAAAATTCCTCAATGAAATGCGGTCTCATGTATCATCCAAGAAAATATATATGTGTCAAGAACTTCCTCAAAAATATTCCCATATGTTACCATGCCATGACATCAACATTCCCATAAGGTTTAGATACAAACCATTATCTACCAAGTCTAATAAATCCTCCATCCAAATTGAAATATCCACCTACCTATCCAACAAAAACCTATATCCGCTATCTATATCATTGCATTTTTCATCTTAATCCATATTCATAATCATTCTTCACTCTTACTTTGATGAGTTCTCCAGAAAAAGAAAAAAGAAAAAAACCCTTTTCTAATGATGATTATTACACTATCCTTTTTTATCAACAAGATAATGAACCCTATGAAGAAAAAATTAATACAAATAGCTATACATATCATACCCAAGGTCAACTATCAAGAAACCAAATGTATAATGAGACTATCAAGGAGAAAGAAGACTATGCAATCTAAGTTGATTATGATGATGATGATGATACTATCATTGATGGTCAAATAAAATATCACCCCTATGATGACAATGTGAGTCTTTTGGATCAAGAGGGATACATTTGATCCTTAGATGACATGGTTGGAAGCAAGTTTTACATAATCTCTTGCTATCCATCCATCAATCCATATCAACAACCTATAAGCTATGTTCACCTGCCTTTATAACCTCAATATCAATATCCCATAATATTTAGTCAACCATCTATCAAATCTCAATATAAAGAGGCAACTAAGACAAGGTATAGTATTAATCCCAAAAAAAAAAAAAAAAATTATATCCTTCTCCTAGCTTTGATAAGGGAAACCCATATTTTTTCCAAGACTTCCTTCCACATCAAACATATCACATAACCTATTTATATAAAAAATCCTCATCCTAATAAAAAATAAAAGATAGAATAGTATACTCCACTACCTATCCAAATCCTTCAGCCATAACTTCTCAATCCAAATTTTTTGAATGCAAAAACCTATCCAATAAATATAACTATAGGTGTTTTCTCTAATGATTAATAGTAAAATAAATTAAGCTTCAATGTACCAAAAAAATTATGTCATCTCACAACATCAAGTTAATCTTAAATCATCCAAATATCTTGTTGATTTTTCCATCCTCAATCCCAAACCCCTCACATACCTCAAATACATCAAGTCCAACATCCTTTACGAATGAAAAATCATAATGCAATCTACGTGCATAAATCTAAAAATTCCATCACATACTAATCACCAACAATAGAAAATTTCAATCCTTTCACATGCCATGACATCACCATGAGACCACATTTATTTGAGGTATTAACAACTTACTTCATTGTCTATGCTACCGCATTTTTCATACATATCTACCAAAAAAAATTATCAAATAGTTCACTGCCTTGCTACTATGGCTAAAAGACTAAAATAGGTGCTTTTGAACAAACTATGAATGCTTGGAAAAAATATATCAAAGAATAATAGTAAGCATAGTATAGACAAGGCAATGAACTATTTGAAAAATGTCTTAAATAAATGTGGTCTCATGATGATGTCCATCACCATGAGACCACATTTCTTTGAGTCATTTTTTCAAATAGTTCACTACCTTGTCTATGCTACCACATTTTCCATACATGTCTAACAAATCATTTTATCAAATTACACTCAAATAATTTCAAACAGTTCACTGCCTTGTCTATGCTACCACATTTTTCATACATGTCTACCAAAGTACTCAAATATTTGTTGACTATCTCATACATTATAAACCATGACCTAAATCACTATTATAGTTTTCATAATTGAATAATGTTGTTTTATTTTTAGATGATGCAGGTGGAGACACCTCTCGATGTTCATATGTAAATGGAGCATGGTGTGTCTTCTGCAATCAATAGCTCGATGCCTTTGACGATGGTGCGAGGTAGATTAATAAATTTCAAATTATATTCATTGTTATAGTTGTTTATTATTGAAAAATCAAATGATTATTTATTTGCATTTTAATTTCTATCTGGATGGTTTCAATAGGACATTGGAACACCACAACCTGAGCTTGTTGCTATGGAAAATGAGGAGAGATATCATTTGGAGGTAGTAAGTGATTATTTTATTAAATATTTCATTTTTTATAATGTACTTTCTATATATTAATGTCTATACTTTTTATTAATAGCTAAGGCTCTAGATGAACTAAATAGGAGGAGGAGCCCTCGATTTTGAAGTAGAACACTATCATATGTGTCTCCAACCCCCCAAATATCAAAGGTTGCGTGCGATCTATTTTCTTCACCCATAGGGGAATGACTTTTTATTGGGGTACTTTGTTGTATGCCTATATGACATTTGTGGACATATATTTTGTATTGCATATTGCCTATATGGCCATTTGTGTAATACACATTTATTTTATTGATGGTGTCCATATTTTCATTATAAATCCATGCTTCAATGGATATTTGTTGATGGTTTACTTCAAATATTTAAAATCCAATTGTATTACATACACTTTTCCTTTATATAATTGTAAATATATAAAGTTTGAACATTATTCTCCTCTAAGATTATTGAACATTAAATCAATCATATGAATATAATAATGCATGATGCAATCTAACATCTAGGTCTCTCTACCACTACACATCTAAGCCCATACTCTCTAGGATCATTGTCACATGGTAAGGAAATTCATGGAACTATACAATGTACTTTCAAGTATGCAACTAAAAATGAACAATGAATTATCACATGTGACCTTAGACGTATATCAAAATGTTTACTTCATGTTTGGATGTATCTTCAACAAGATGTGTATTAAAAATGGTGTTTGTCAAAATGCTTTCTAGGTTGATAAGCACTAACATAAATATGAGATCATTTCATTTTAGAAAGACATCCATAACATCCTTGAAGAATTCAATTAAGAATATAACCTTAAGAAATATTGCAAATAAAATAATTTAGGTTCTCACGAATAGTGATGATATGATTTAGGTTGTGACATTTCAAAGGTGAAAATTTGTGACCCTTTTAATAGGAAAGACTATTACCCTTTTATAATGAAGGGTGGTGACCATTTCTAGAATATATGTGCCCAATTGCACGTGTTGGAACTAAGGGTTTGGCCCCATGAAGAAAAAACCAAAAAGTAGCCTACCTTGCAACTTTACACTACATGCATCTAACAATTTTTGGAGCATCAAAAAAAAATTCACCACAGGAAAATGCCTCTGAGATATCCAAAATCAAGAGAGGTTATTATAGAGGGTTCCTAGATGATCACGTAGCCTCAAATAGAAATTTTCTAATTGACACGGAATATGAGTAATAGCTTGTCAAAGTTTGTTGCTTTTTTTCTCTTTGGTCTCTTAAGATACTTTTCTGGTATAATGTAGCTCAGACTTTTTCGACATGTTTGGGTGTGAAACAATACCTTGCCTAGCATAAAAATACCCATCTATATGTGTTGGAACTGTCATTTTGGTGGCATGAAAAACATAGAAGAATCCACACGCACACCTTTCTCAACTTCTCAAGAGCAGGAATATCTTCATTCAATATATTATCTATCTCATTCATTTTGTTCTACTTCTTTTTCAAGTGTTTTTAGAGCAAACTAACCTCATTTTCATTGACAATAAAATCTTCTTCTTATCTTTTAGTTCCTTTTCTAAGTGGCTAATTTTAGTCTTTACTTGTTTTGCTTCAATTTCAACACTTCCAACTATTTCTTTTGCATCTACCACTTGACCATCCACACATTTTTCCTCATCTCTACTACTTGTACTTGTTAACACCCCATGGTATTCCTTTTCATGATCTTCTAACTTATTTTTCATATCTTTTACTTTGAGCTTTAGATCATTTTCTCTATCATCAACGTTGCTTCCTTATCATCTATTTCCAGTTGTATTTGCTTTATGGATGTCTTAAGTTCAAGAGTATTTGAGTTCATTTTTTTCAAATCCACCTATAACATCATCCCTCACTTTCATTTATTGTACAAATTCTTATGAAATACAAAACCTCTTGAGTTTTTCCACTTCTCCATTGCCATTTACCCATTCCAAATATTGCATAGGCACCTTCCTCAACTTCTCAAGAGCATGAAGAATCTCTTCATTGAATACATTATCTATCTCATCCACTTTGGTTTGCTTCTTTTTCAAGTGTTTTAAGAGTAGACTAACCTCTTTTTCATTGATTATACAATCTTCTTCTTATCTTTTAATTCCTTTTTTAAGTGGCTAATTTTAGTATTCAATTATTTTGCTTCAATTTCAACACTTCCAACTATTGCTTTTGCATCTACAACTTAACCATCCACACATTTTTCCTCATCTCTATTTCCCTTACCTATTAGCACCCCCTGGTATTCCATTTTCATGATCTTCTAACTTCTTTTTCATATCTTTTACTTTGAGCTTTAGATCAGTTGCTCTGTCATCAACGCTTAGGACAAAAACGTCCCTTTGTTTGATAGAGTTTTCAATGTCTTGAATACTTTTATGTAGCTTTGTAGCCATTTTTTTTATCATCTTTGGAAGTGTCTTTCCGATAATAGAATGCAAATGTTTCTTTTAACAAGTTATTTACAAAACTTTTCTACCTTTATAAATAAGAGTTTCATGTTTCCACCAAACCGATTCTCCTTTTTTGCACTTACATTTGATATTGCTTCTTCCTTATCATCTATTTTCGGTTGTAATTTCTCCATGAAAGTCTTAAAATCAAGAATCTTGGACTTCATTTGTTATGATCCACCTATATCATCATGCCACTTTCTTTTCCTACACAAATTCTTATAAAATATAAAACCTCTTGATTTTTTCCATTTCTCCATTGCCATTTTCCCATTCCACATACTGCACATGCACCTTACTATCTTTTGCGAGATATGTGATGAAATGTTTTGGGTGTGTGAGGGGATTTTGATATGTAATTGTGATTGAGATAGAATGGATGGAAAGGGGATAATGATAAAATGGATGGAAAAGGGAGATACAAGACCAATATTGTTTCAAGGTAAACTAGATCAAATATTGATTGATGATAATGGGGTTTTCTTACACTAGACTTTTATAATCATCTAGGCAAGGTTTGGAGTTTCTCACTCAAGCTTGGATAGGAACATAAGGAGGATCAATGATGATGATAATGATAAGATGATAAGGGTAGGATAATGGTCAAAAGGACCAAGGTCTAAGGATGATGGTTGTGATGACTAGATTATGATAATGAATAAAAATGCTAAGATGAGAGAAAAATGATATATTTTGGATAGATATGTGTAAAAATGTAGTAGAAAAAAAAGAAAAAATTTAACTTTAAGAGGGGTAGTAAGTCCTTCCTATGCAATATTAAATTTGAAACCAAAACATATGTAAAGTTGAAATATAGAAACAAAAGGTCTAACTATCAACTACAATACATTAATATTAATAACATGACTTTACAAAACCAATGTACATACTTACAAATTAATCCAAAAAACCATTTGGGTCTATCGTACTCTTTATTGTGTCAAGTATTGCCTCATGGCTAGACTCACGCACCTTCCACAAGTTCTTGTTCAAAGGCCTAACCTAATATTGTATCAATTGAATATTGGATTCCACGACAAGGTTTGAGTAATGAAGAATCTTCTAATGTGTGTCAAAGTCCTAAAAGATCCAAACATTAACACTCTTATGTGGGTACCTTCTAATTCATGTTCCAATAACAACCACCAAGCCTGTAGGGTATTCGATGTTTTCTTCATTTGTAATTGGGGCCTCCAATTTATGTTTGGCCTCAACACAATTGTAATGCCCCGCCAAGTAATCCCTAAAGGAAGTTGCAATTAATGACTTAAGCGAACCAATTTTTATTTTTAAAGTGCAATTAACATACACATTCACTTACTAATTAACAACAACCTCTAAGGCTACAAGGTTAGGATTACTTAAACCCACGCATACATATTACATATAACCATAGCATTATATACTTTATGAAATAAACATCATACATCATAAGGATACCACATAACATAATACAATAAACATCCAAGATACAATCTCATAATCATTAACTTAATCCAATAGCTACATCACTCATTCCCAAAATGAGGCAATAATACATAAGTGGTACAATTACAGAGTTCCACCTCATAAACATAAGAGGGTTAAAATAACTTATACGAATTGAAATATTACAAGCTTGAATTAAACACAAGAACCACGAGCTATCCAACTGGATGTCTTGCCACCAAGTACTTAAGATCAAGGGAGACCCAACAGTTTATGGTGCATGTTCCACCCAACCAAGTGGTACCCGAAGGCCCACCCCCCATGCTAGGAGATAGTAACATGGACAAAGATCTACAACCACTAACCATAGGCAGACTCATACTGACTCAACCAAACACAAGTACAACTCTCACATCACTGACATAGGTCACATTGCTTCCAGTCATAAAATAGATCAAGTATGTTTAGAGAACCATACACATAAAACAAATACCAACTGTTGTCCTAGACAGAGTGTCATCACATGGTTAGTCATGAGATCTCCTCTGGGAATTCTTCATAGGCTACGGTAATCCTGGTGACCTCAACCGAACCCCAGCCCCCATACTCACTCATGCAAAATCAAATACCTTTCGTACAAACAAGATAGATGACCTTGCCATTCCAAGTCTTCCCACTCATCCCAAGTCTAAACGATCCCTTGTGTCTGTGAGTGAGGAAAAATTATCTTGATTAGTGAGAAGTACCACCTAATCTTCTAAGTACACTAATTTAGTTATCACTTGATTAAATCACTTCTGAAGGTTACCCAGTTTACCTCTTTAGGCTTCGACGCCTAACAGAAGCCACTCTTCTAATGGACAACACACAAACAAACTAATCACCAAGGGAATCACAAGTGCATACAACCTAGGTATCATAGCCACTCCAACTCAAGGAGGAAACAAATAATAGAACTCACTCCAAACATCTTGGAGGCAACAAACACATAGTCCACTCCTTTCATGGGAGGTACAAAACATCCCCGTTCATGGAAACCGGGTAAATTACCAGAAAGACACCATGCACTACCCAAGGGAAAAACAACTGGTTGACATAATGAATCGACAACCCTCATCCTCTAAGATCCTCTGGAAGACTTACAAATTTGGACTAACACTTAATCCCAAATCCCACAATCCAACTTGACGACATAGCTACAAAAAGCATTCAAGTCATAATTTCAAATCTAATATTAGGATTTCCTAAATCCATACTCATTCAATAGGTAACATTGACAAAATCAAAGGTGCATTAACAGGGTTAACTCAAAATCTCATATACCCCTTTTCCATTTTCATAATAGGGAATCTTAAACAATTAAAACTCACAACCCTTTGCGAAATACGAGGAAAATAAATCTAAAAGGCAATCACGAGGATATTACTATTTTCGAATATTCTAAATCCATAACTCTTTCATATTCCATTCTCAATAATTAAATTTCTCTAATAGACAATAAATAAATTAAAACAATTTATTGCCTCATCTATATAACAACTCCTTAATTCACTTTTAAAACAACATAAATCTATGTAAGTAAATCTTTCCAATTTTCTAACCAAAACCTATACCACATTCAATTTTCCTTTCAAAACATGTAATTTCTTCAATGTATAATAAAATATATTTTTCCTTATCTAATTTACCATGCATTCTAATCTTATCTTTTAAAATCCCCATTTACAATAATATAAAAATTTTGCCCTTTCAAAAAAAATTGAAATAATTAAATAAGTGCCTTCAATCTACAAATATAAGAAATACTAATTTAAACAATTTAAATCAAATTCTATATCTCTTTTAATTTTCCAACTATACACAACGTCCATTTCATTTTACAGTTTACTCTTTCCAACTTTAACACATGCAACCAATTACTCAAATCATTAAATATACATTCCAATGTATATATTACATGTAATATAAACATCTCAATATTTTCTTCAATTATATTAACAAAATAAATATTTCATTCCCATAAACAAATATGTATAATTCTTCAATCAAATATTCCTTCTTATATCTTTCATTTCCCAACTAAACATTTAATTCTTCCAATTATCCAATTAAAATATTTAATTCTTTTCTAAATCCCCACATATACAATATATATATATATCAATTTATAAATATATTTTAAATCTTTTAAACAATTATATATTACATATACAATATATATGTATCAAATATATTTCCTTAAACATAATAAATCCCTTTTTATTCCCTATGTTCTGGCGGACGCCATTGATTTGGGCATAGGAAAATATAATGTAAAAATAAAATAAACTAAAAATAAAAATTGTATGCTTGGGGAGGGGTCGGCCACAACCAAACCCCCGCCCCACCTTACACTGCACGCGGCCTCCCAAAGGGGTTGCGCTGCCTTCAAAGACATCGCTCCCTCCATACAGTGGAGGGCATTACCTTTGGAGGTAGCCGCACCCTCCATACAAAGGGGGCGGTGGGGTGTGAATAGCACCCCCACCAAAATTCATGCAGCCAAACAAATAAACAGCAAATGAAAAATGTCGCTTCCTGTGCGTTTTTTTTTTTAATACGAATTTTACATTGATTTTTCCATAATTTCGTCGGTCGTACGGTGGCGAAAGTAGAAATAAATATAGTATTTTTTTAAAGATTAAATTTGTATATATATATATATATATATAACCAAATTTACCATAGTAAATAAATTGGGAAAATTTTGTAAAAACGTTCACCTATAGGTGAAATTATGCAAATTTTCCATAGAACATCCAAATTTCATAGAGGTTCAAAACTAAATCTTACAATCAATTTTCTCGAATTCATAAAAAATAAAAGAACAAGAAAACTAAAATGGATCTAAGTTATAACCATAGGTTTTCAAATCTTCTAGGTTACTCCACCTAATTTCTACAAGGTTTATACAATCTTCCCCAAATTTTAGATTAATTTAAATCTAATTTCCATTAACAAATCCAAATTCCCAATGAATTCAACCACATATTCTTTAAACAATATAAATTTGTTTAAACAAACAAGAACAAGAAAAACACAGAACAAAACCTGGATTTTGAAGCTACAGGAAAAGATGAATTTTTGATGCAAAGCCTCCTCCAAGGATCTCACGAATTCTCTTCTACCGTGCAATGAATCCAATCCAAAAGCTCAACCAATTATAAACAGACTTTCCTCAAATCGATTCTACAATCAAAAATTTCTTCAAACCCTTCTTTGTGCAATTTTCCCCAAAAATTATTCCTTCCAAAATCTTCTCTCCCCATGAATGAATTTTCAACCAACTCTTCTTCTTAATTAAACATGCCCTTCAATCCTCAATCAAAAATATCTTAAACAACCTAAATCTAATTGCATGCAAAATTGAATATTACATATTAATTTAATTTCCCATTTTCGAAAACCCACTTTGAATTTAAAATGCAATGTCAATATCTTTCTATTTCATTTGATTTAATTTAATTTAATCCAATAAACTTAATTAATTTATTTTAATTATTTAATAACTAAATTCAACCCTTTTGAGATTAAATTTAATTAATTAAATAAATTTAATTTAATTAAATTAAATTTTATTAATAACTTTAAATATAACATCTAAGCATAATTTTAATTTAATATAAAATAATCACCATTTTTAACCAATGCAATCATTCTAAAAATTGATTAAATAATCACACACTTTTCATAATCAAATAACATTAAAATAAGGTAAACTATGACTCAACAAATGAAACTGACGACACACTAAGGCTAGGGCGTAGACTTGACACATGTTACCTAGCTACTATCTCCCGTTCAACTTAACCATTGGATTGATACGCTCAAACCTGTGAAACCAGGTGGAGTCGATGTCATGTACCTGTAAACCTGAAAAACAAATAAACAACATCATACATTATATCCAGTATATAATACACACCGTGAAGAAGAAATCATGGATTCATAGGGCGCTCGCAAGCGAGTGATGCGAATCCATCCCCTTCACTAATACACTCATCAAAATTGACACTTCCACAATACATCAAATATTCTCATATACGATTACATGTTATATCCACTAACATCATTACACCAATTAAAGCATGTAATCTAAAGCATCAGGTAAACCAAATCACATCACATAATATAGTTTGTCGCTCTATAAATAGCGATTAAATACACACACAAGATAAAATATCTGAATATCCAGAAACACAAATCAAAGCAAATCAAGGACACATTGTCCAATCCAGAAAGCAAAACGGAGGTGTTACAACAATGACATAAGCAATAATCCATTCCCTCTTTATTGTCTTCATTTAAAATAAATGCATAAACATGCCCTACATTGATATGTGCAGCAAATTAGATGAAAATAGTCAGCATTACAAAAACACTACAAAGTAAGATAACATTAGGAATTTAAAAAACTATGCAAGTAGATATATGACCTAGTTGAACCAGATCTGATACCTAATCAAATTCAACCAATGATTCCATTTGTGTCAGTTTGAGTGTCATCAAGAGCCAATATGTGTCAAGTGGGCTAAGAAAACTTAACCACCATTCATTAACCCACTCCATTGACTCACACTCATTTCAGGCTCCCATTGTATATGAAGAACAAAAGCATGCCATCTTCCACATATGGATACTCCATGAACCTACATTTGAGCTTCTAAAAGAGTGTAGATCACTTGATCCTATCAATGTACAAAAATTCTCATATGGTGCAATGTTAGTATCATCTATCAACCAAAAAAACTATGAACTGAAGACTTAACTGCATTACTTGGACCCATTAAAGAATTACACCACTTGATGATTAATTTTGCATCTATCAACTTTGCATTATCTTTATACTTTAACTCTTCTTGTGTTATGGAACTTTTGATACATTCTCCTATATCATCATGCTCCCCCTTTCCATGCCCAACCTCACAAAAGTTCCACATATGTTGAACACCTGTAATATTATGCATCCTTCTCAACCAATAGAACATCCATGAGTTCTTGAATTTTGATACATAATTATCTAACCATATGATATGTTGATTGTATTATATGCCCCTTCTAGCCAAATCATGGTAGAACAATTGAAAAAACCTTGCACGAACTCTATAGAATGTGTGCGATCATCACTGATATAAAAATGATACTCCCTTATGATTGTTCTATAATTCTTTGTACTATCATTGGCATGAATGAATGCTATCTGAAAAAATATAGAAACTTGTGTGGAGTTGTAATATTATGATTGCACCTCACGCTATGGTTGTACACTGTAGTTCTCTACAAATTTGATGACTAAAAAAATTCCAGTGGAAATGTGTCGTTTCATAACTTGAATTGTAGGTCCAACCATTGAGCTCTATGGGTATTCCTTGCATACTCATACACTATGCTATCATGAAATATAGACATAAACTGATACACTAGAATCTTTTCAATAACCAAATCACACCTTTTTGCTTCTTTACCATATTTTGTATTATAGGCCACGGTTTTATACTTACTAAACTCTACTAGTTTATTTCCAACTGCATGTGTACTTTCCATATGTGCACATATTGGAATATGTTGCAAGCCACCACAATGTTGACATGTACCATCCAAGCATAATTTCCTATAGAATATTTGACCTTCCTCTTTTTCACATAATTTTTTTGACATGAAGTCTCTTAAATATGTAGGTGGGGCATGTATTCCACAGTCCTACAAAACATTGTTAGTATGAAAATCTAAACATATGAACCGATAAACATAAAAATGGTTAGAAAAATCAATATGTACTCTACAAAAACAAGTAGTGTGTGTGTGATTTATTTTTACAGAGAAGGGTTTTAGCATTTCAAAAAATCTTTGACTAATTTTAACTTGAGGATACATCTCTAGAAATTTACCAAAAAATCATGTTTGAGTCATATCCAAAAAATGCTTTGGATGTGGCTCACAGTTTCGACTACCAATTCTCCTTCTTACCACATCCCTTTGATTTAGAGATACCCTTATGTGATTCTTCCAAAAGTATTCAATTACTTGTCTTACTGCTTCAACAATTGTTTTATCTTTTTGTGGTAGTCTCCCCGAGAATGCCCATAATTCATTATCATCGATGTCCTCGATTCTTTGGCACCTTCCAACGGCTCTTGATAAAAAAATTCTATTTGTTAATGCTTTACTTTTCATTCTAATTAGACGAGCTTTTCTCACTTGATTACTTACTATTGTTAATGTAATGGCATGTCATGTGACATTACTATCTTTTGTGTGTGAGGTGTTACCCACACTCTCATATGCACTCATTAGATTCTTCATAATAGATTTTTCACTTGAAGCCTTTGATGTTCTCAACCTAAGAATCTTCATGATGGACCTCTACTTTATACTTCGTATCATTTCAACAAATAGTTGACATCTTGTGGTCTCATTTAAATTTTCAAAGAACAGTCTCCAAATCTTATGAGCATATCTTCTACAAGCACATTTTGGAATCTTATCTTCCATTGGTTGCAAAATATTCTCATCAATATCAATCAAATACTTAGGATTTCTATGCAAAATTCTAGGTGGTGTTCTCAAAGGTAAATTTTGCTCAACATTATGAATTTCATCAATATTTAAATGAGATGGGATAGATGGCATACCTTTGATCGAAGATGGTGTGATCCTAATAAAATGTCAAGTCCTAGTGTGAGATGCTAAACAAATAATGATTAATGCAATAAGAAGAACTAAAAAAATTAAAGGGCACCTCAACGATTAGCCTAAGAAATAGATAACATGAAAGCAAAATAAACAAATAGATTGTTGATTGTTATACCTTCATGCTGCTTCTTCCTTGGTTGGCCCTTTGATTTTTGGATGTCTTGTGTGCTCCTTGGATGGAAATGCTATGTTGAATGTGCAAAATGATATGCAAGATGGATGAGAGTATGATGATTATGAGATGAGAGCTCAAATGGAAAATTGACAAGAGTTTGGTAGCAAAAGACTTGATCCCTAAAATGGGAGAAATGAGGGGGTATTTATAAGATAATTGGAATTCTCTAGAGAATTCAACGGTTGAGATTGATCCAACAAGATAAAGATAAAGGGCTATGGTGAGTTGAAGACTCACAAGCCCTCACATCTTGACATGTGGAATGTGAGATGTCTTAGGGTGGAGTGATGTGGAAATGAGGTAGAGGAGAAGGACAAGAGGTGGAAGAGAAGTACATGAGGTGGATGAAGGACAAGTACCTTTGAGGTAACTTGGGGGATGAAAAGATTTCCTCAAAAAGGAACTTCTTGTCCCCAAATGAGGATGAAAGAGACTTTTAAGGAATTTTAGAATTCCTCAAAAATCTCCATGGGAAAAGGGGAAGTGGTTGGAAGAATAAATGTAAATTAAAATTTTACATTCATTGGAGAGTTTATTGGGTAAAAGAAGGTCTCCAAAAAGCTGGAGATTTGTCACATGTGGGTGATGTGACAAGTCCAAGGTTCTAGAAGTCCTTGGCACACGTAAAGTGACAAGTCAAGCCTTCTAGAATCTTGCATGGGGGATGGGGAAGACCTTGGAAAGACAAAAGTGAACTAAAAATTCACATGGGGAAGAGAGGAACCTTGGGAAAATAAATGGGAATTAAAAATTCACATGGGGAAGAGAGTCCAGGCTAAAAATGGTAAGTGGGAAGGTTGACCAGAAAAGGTAAGCTAAATATGGTTAATGATTCTGATTAAGATTGTGCAAACACAGGATTAAGATAATTAATGAGAGATTAGAGGCAAGTGGGAGATTATGGAGGATGTGACACTTAATCAAGATTAAGTGATGCACATCCTAATCACAAATTAATTAATTTAATCTGGATTAAAAGGGGGTTATGGAGAATGTGACAAGGAGAGAGAAAAAGGGGAATTAAAATTTGATTTTAATCCAAATGGGTTAAAAGAATTAAATAATTTGTCATATTTATTTAATTTAGAGAAGAAAAGGGATAAGGTAAATTATTTAATTTATTTAATTACATACTTTAGGAACCTTAGGCAGAAAATGAAATAATGATTAAATAAACTATTTAATCACTATTAATGAAATAGATGAATAGAGTAGACGATGTTAAAAAGACTAAATTAAATAATTTGTCATATGTATTTAATTTAGAGAAGAAAAGGGATAAGGTAAATAATTTAATTTATTTAATTACATACTTTTAGGAACCTTAGGCAAAAAATGAAATAATGATAAATAAATTATTTAATCACTATTAATGAAATAGATGAATAGAGTAGACGATTTTGACCATGTAGAAGTGGTCAAATTTAGATGTCTACAGATGGAATAGATGATGTACCTTGAAGTTGAGATGGGAAATATGGTGTATCTCCTTCACATGTGAGTGACAATGCACTTTTAACTTGAGATGCAGTAGATGGTGTCCCTCCAACTTGACTTGTGGTAGACGACGTGTCTCCAACTTGCAGTAGAGGAGGATCATGTTCCTCTTCAATTGATATGTCTTCTTCTATCATGTTCAATCTCTTTTCACGAAGTTTCCTTATTTTTTCTCTTTTCTTTGTATTCCTATCTTCTTGTTCCTCTTCAATTAGCATGTCATCTTCTATCGTGTTCAATTTCCTCTTTTCATGAAGTTGCCTCATTTGTTCTTTTTTCTTTGTATTCTTAGATGCTTGCTCCTCCTATGTTAGAGGAATCTTTGATTGTTTCCTCGAAATGATGAATAATTATACTTGTAGCATGAAAAAGAGATAAAGATTAGTTCCACCATAGTACTAATCAAGTAAATAAATATCTTACAAAAATCTATGAAATTATGATAAATGATAGTCCAAAAGGGGTGGCAATGAATATGAATATAAATATGAATATGATAGTCCAAAAGGGGCAGCAATGGATATGAATGTGTGCACTCTTAAAGATGACAATAGATGATTTGATGATTTCACATCAAACCCACAAGTATTTCCTAAATCTATGGTTAGCCCTTCTTCCCCAAACCCTAAACCAACATAAGAGGTGTGGATTTCAATGAAAGAATTCTACAAGAAAAAAAGAACAAGGGTGATGTAATTTTTGAAGTCTTTGTGGAAATATTAATGTTTGTATATAATTGGGGTAGTGTGATGGTTGAAAGGGTTTTTATTCCAATAGGTTGTATATGGGATTGGTGTAAGTAATGGTTGTTTTGGATGGGTGTCTTCTTTTTTGAGTTGTGAAATGCTAAAATTTTATGGAATTTTAGCCCCACATTACGTATTTGAAAATAAGCAAGTATTTGAAAGTATTGGTGGAAGTTAATATTTTCAAGGGGAATTCCTATTATCAAAGTATTTGAGTCAATTAGTATCCTAGTTTGGGACCTTTTAAGTGGAATGCAAGGGTGTACTTAAGCAACATGTAAGCTATTAGATAAATATTAAAAGATCTAGATTTGAATCATTAAAAATTTTGATTTTTTGAATGATGGTTGATGGAAAAATCTAAGTGAGATGGATGAAATAATGACTTGGATGGGTTTTGACTATGTTTTGGATGAAAGATGTCAAGAGTAGTTTAAAATTGTACTAGGTCTATCTATGGTTACCATTATCAAGGTTTTGGTCCACAAGGTATAATTTTTTGGCCTCGGTGATTTGTTGATATGATTTTTGTATAAAAGAATGCAATTTTTGATACTGAAATGAAGAAAAATAGGGCTCACCAAAATGAATGAACAAGATGATGAGACACAATATTTTTCTAGGGGATGTTTCATTCAATTATGAAGGCCAAAATGCATAAATAACAATCAAAAGCTAATCCTAACTATTATAGGAACAAAAAGGGAGGTTTTGGAAGGCCGAAACAATGTGCACCTTGTAGAAAACTTTTTTTTTTGGTTAATAGAGGTCGCATTCACCTTTACTGGTGATTGGGTCCCTATTAGGGTTTTGAAAACTAAGATTTGGGTTTTTTTCTTCAAGATTTGCACTTAGATCTCCTCAGTGCTCAGCTCCCAGAAACCTGAAACAAATTTTGTAACCTTGTTTTTATGTTCTTACAATATGGATGATAACTTTACAAATTTTTGACTTTGACAACTTTTCTCCAAATCTTTCTCTTTCATCTAAAACCTGCAAACACACATCAAAGAGGAGAAAAACTTGTTTATTTTTAGAGGATAAGGGTTTGCCTTGGTCAAACCCCTTTTAGTTAATTAAATTTTATGATGAAATAATGAAATAAGGACATGAAACATGAAATGATGATACCGTGGATGATGTCTTGGAATATAAATCTACAAACTAACATGAAGTGGTCATGAAGAATGTAGATCTTGATCTCAAATTAGATTTGAAACAATGCTTTCCAATATATCTTCAATACTACATCAACAATCTTAGCTCAACAACATGATTGAATGCACTATACCTTTGACATGATGATATGATCTTGAATTGCTGCAATAAAACCTTGATAATTTGCCTTTGAATTTCTCTGAAATGCTTTATAATTCTCTTTTAAATGTACTATAATTATAACTTGAGCTTGCTAGGTGAAACAATTTGAATTAACCTTATATTTATACTAAATCTAAGGATTAACCTCGAGATTCAAATAATCCAATTCGACATCAGATCTAGGATTCAAAATCATTAAAATCCTGCCACAAATAAATTCAAAAAGGGGTGTCCTAGGAAATGAGGACCTATTCGCCACCTTGGGCGAATGGGTCCTAGCACAACTTCCTAGGACCAAGCTTCAGGAGGATGAAATAACATAAAAAACCTATCTCAAATATGCCAAGAAAGGGGTGTCCTATGTTAGGAGGACCCATTCGCCCAAAGTGGTGAATGGGTCCTAGCACTATTTTCTAGGACTCCAACTTTACCAATGCAAATTTCATGCAATATCATTAATGGGTGTCAAGATAGATCCTTGCAAAATGCAATTAATAAGGCTTAGATTTGAATTAAAGGGCCAATTAAGCTCTAATTAACAATTTAATTAATAAGGCCCTAGATTAGTGTGAAAGTGTAATAAAACACTTTACAACACCCTAAATAAGGCACAATTAAGTACATTTTAGCATAAATTATTCATTCCCAAGCTAAGCGTGAAAAAGGGTTACTTTTTTCGACGCTATAGATACATAGGGAAAAATAATTGAGATACAAATGCATGAAATGAGAGATAAAAAATGTTGATATGCAAAGGCATTAAAAGGGAAGTGCAAGAAAAAAACTAGTGATGATGGTAAAGGTAGCTCGTGGAAGTGTTAAATAGCACAAGCACTAAGAGACTAAATGAAATTTCTGAAATATTGGAAGAGAAGATTAAAATTAGTAAATCGTTTAAATAGAAAGCCCAATTATGTTCAAAACTTGGTAAGATATTTTACAAACAAAAACATATAGTGGCTGAATTAACTCTTAGGGTAAAATTTTGAGCACTCATAATTTTAAATACTTAGAAAAATATAATCATAAAATCAACATGATAACAAGACCATAGCATTATATTAAGCATGTATGATAGGAAGTGATAAATAAACATGCATAAAGACTTGACATACCTTAAAATCAAAGATTTGACTTGAGAAACTACCCAATTATTTGTAGTTTGTTTTTCTTCTTGCATTAAAATCCTCAAGAATTTGAGCTTTTCATAAACAATCTTCCTTTTCAATATTCAATTCTATACAACTCTAATAGAATTACTAAAAAATATTGAAGATTTCCAATGTATAATGTGAAATTATAATAATAAATTCATAATTAACATTGCAACAATACAAAAAATGAAAATTTCATTTCATATAATCAAATTTCATGTAAAATCTAGATATTATTTCCTCCTTCCTAAGCTGGGAAACTAGAAAAAAGGTGGTGCAAAGTTGGTCCAAAGGTGGTGGAGTGTGTAAAACTTGCATGTGCTTTCCCCAACAACATGAAAGTGTTTTTTTTTTTGATGACGCACAAGAATAGGAGAATAATAGTACATGTGGGCCTAGATCAAGGGTGTCATACCTTTTTTACCATTTTTAGAGCAATACAAAATGTGATCTCATTATAACACACTCGTGTTATAATGCAAGCACATTTTGTCTTTTTTGAAAATGGCCATATTTCAACTTTTCAAAGCATGCTTGTGTTTTGAAAAAGATGATTTTGTAAAGGTTTGTCAACTATTATCATGTGTCAATAGGGGGTTGTGTTGAATTATATCTATGAGGCCTTTCATAGATAAATTATGACATCTTGTAAGTGCTACATATGTCTCATTTTGCATGCAATACAAATTTTCACCATGTTTCCCTATATTCTCAACCCTATACCGAGAACTCTAAACCCTATACCTTTAAAGCCTAATACCTAAAACCTTAAAACCTCATCCATTAATCCCTAATCCCAAAAACCATCAACCCTTAAATCCTCAACCCTTAACTCTAATCCCTCAATCTTGAACCCTAATCCCTATCCCTAAATCCTCAACCCTTAAAACCTAATCCCTCAACCCTTAAACCCTCAACCCTTAATCCTCGATCCCTTAAAACCTCTACCCTATACATTAAACCCTCAACCCTAATCCCTTGACCCTATACCTTAAACCCTTAATCCATCAACCATCAACTATTAAACCCTTAAACCCTAAATCCTCTATCTTATACATTAAACCCTCAACCCTATATCTTAAAGCCTTAATACAACAACCCTCAAACCTTAAACCCTCAACCCTAACCCCTTGACCCTATACCTTAAACCCTTAGTCCATCAACCTTCAACCTTTAAACCAGTAATCCCTCAACCCTCTACCCTATAAATTATACCCTCAACCCTATACCCTTAAATCCTAATCCCTTAAACCTTAAACCCTTTACCCTTAATCCCTAATCCCTTAAACCCTCAACCCTTGATTCCTAGTCCCTTAAACCCTCAACCCTTAAATCCTCAACCCTGAACCCTAATCCCTCAACCCTAAACCCTAATCCCTATCTCGAAACCCTCAACCCTTAAACCCTAATCCCTTAAACCATCAAACCTTAAAACATAAACCCTTAACCCTTAAAATCTAAACCCTTAACCCTTAATCTCTAAACCCTTAAAAAATCAACCCTTAAAACCTAATCCCTTAACCCACAACCTTGGACCCTATACCATAAAACCCTAATCCATCAGCTCTCAAACCTTAAATTAAACCCTCAACCCTTAAACCCTAAATCCTATATATTATACATTAAACCCTCAACCCTAATCCAACCTCAACCCTAAACCCTAAAACCTAAACCTTAAGCCCTCAATCCTATACCCTTAAACCCTAATCCCTCAACCCTTAAATCCTCAACCCTTAATCCCTTAAACCCTCAACCCTTAATCCCTTAAACCCTCAACCCTAATCCCTTGACCTTATACCTTAAAACCTTAATCCATCATCCCTCAACCCTTAAACACTTAAACATTAAACCCTCTATCTTATGCATTAAACCCTCAACCCTAATCCCTCAAACATATACCTTAAACCCTTAATCAATCAACCCTCAACCCTTAAACCCTAAACCCTCTACTCTATACATTAAACACTCAACCCTAATCCCTCGACCCTATACCTTAAACCCTTAGTCCATCAACCCTCAACCCTTAAACCCATAATCCCTCAAACCTCAACTCCTAAACCCTCTACCATATACATTATACCCTCAACCCTATACCCTTAAAGCCTAATCCCTCAAACCTTAAACCCTTAAACCTTAATCCCTAATCCATTAAACCCTCAAACCTTAAACCCTAATCCCTTAAACCCTTAACCCTTAAATCCTCAACCCTGAACACTAATCCCTCAACCCTGAACCCTAATCCCTATCCCTAAACCATCAACCCTTAAAACCTAATCCCTATCTCTAAACCCTCGACCCTAATCCCTCAACCCTCAACCCTCACCCCTCTATCTTATACATTAAACCCTCAACCCTAATCCCTCAACCCTATATAGTAAAACCCTAATCTCTTAACCCTTAACCCTTAAACCCTAATCCCTTAAACCCTCAACCCTTAAAACCTAAACCCTTAAACTCTAAACCCTTAAACCCTCAACCCTTAAACCCTAATCCCTTAACCCTCAACCATAAACCCTCGACCCTATACCTTAAAGCCTTGATTCATCAACCCTTCACCCTTAAACCCTAAACCCTCTATCCTATACACTAAACCCTCAACCCTATACCTTAAACCATTAATCCATCAACCCTTAATCCTATACATTTTACCCTCAACCCTGTACCCTTAAATCCTAAACCCTCAACCCTTAATCCCTAATCCCTTAAACCCTTTACCCTATACATTAAACCCTCAACCCTAATCCCTTGACCCTATACCTTAAACCCTTAATCTATCAATCCTCAACCCTTAAACCCTTAAACCCTTAAACCCTTAAACCCTCAACCCTTAAACCCTAAACCCTCTATCATATACATTAAACACCCAACCCTAATCCCTCGACCCTATACCTTAAACCATTAATCCATATACCCTCAACCCTTAAAACCTTAATCAATCAACCCTCAAACCTTAAACCCTCTACTCTATACATCATACCCTAAACATCCCTAATTATTCAACCCTATACCCTCAACCCTATACCCTTAAAGCCTAATCCCTTCTTACACCTCGTTTGTATAGCTACTATTTACATAGGGTAAATTGTCTATGATGATTGAATTTTGGAGAATGAATAAAGCATGTTGTACCTTGTTATCAATATGAGTGTTCTGCCATTTAATGATTGTTTCATTTAATGTTGCTTCTATTGACATTATCCTTGATGAATGTTACGTGCAAAGTTATTGAGTAATTCTTATTCTAAACTTTTAAAGTGGTTTGCTTTTACTATGAATGTTTGACATCTAAAAGCATGTGTCAGTGGATGCAGGTACATGAACCATTCCTCCAGGCGGAGGCGAAATATCATTTGGGAGAGGAGCTTGGTCAATTAACCGGTAATGTGAACTATTTGAGCATACACACACATCACCTAGGAGTAAGTGAACTAAGTCAGCCTATGTGGGTTATTAGGTAAGTCATCCTTGGCTAGTAGTTGCATTTATGAGGTTTGGGTGCATTAGCATAAGGTGTCTATCTTGTGAGTCTTGTGAACAATTGTGTTATTATGATCATAAGGATATGATGGTAACGTAAATTTTGTAAGTAAATGGAGGACATATATACATGTATATAGTATATACATGTATCCATAAATATATACATATCGATACAAGCATATATTGGCAAATGGATATGCTCATACAGTCGCATCGATATGGTATACTTACGTATACGCGCACATAGAGGAGTATACTAGTATATACGTGTATATATGCCCACGTCCTTATATTGTGCATGTTAATAATAATATATTATTATTGCCTGACAAACTTACATATAAATATATATGTATATATATACATATCGGATATAATGACTAGCTTACGATATGCTTATAATGAAATAAATAAATATATACACATGTATATATATGTATGGAGGTAGAATCATCTTCTAAAAATGTTGAGTATGGGGTTTTCAATCTGCCACATACCATTTGAATTATTCAATAAATAGACCTGTCATTTGCCATGCCTTTTTAAGAGGAATGCATTGGGGGAAAAATTCTCTATATAAATCCTCCATTCTACTGAGAGTTATCATCCATTCCATTGCAATTCATATTTTAGTATTATTATCTTTGATTTCACTCTTTCAAATTATTCATTTGAGAGTTTATATCTTATGTCAAGCTGAAACCTTTAATCAGTTTTGATTACCATTTTTTGTGAGCAAAATCATTATAATTTTCTGAGAGCAAACATTATATTTTCCTAAGAGAATTCATTATATTCTTGAGAGTCATTTATGTATGTTTCTGAAAGTGCAATCATCACTATAATTTTTGGGAGTCATCATACTCTGTTATCAAATTCTCTTGAGTTCATAGTGAGAAGCTGAAACCAATATCAACTATATAATTGTTTGAGTATTCATTTTCTGAGAAAGAAACAAAGATTTTTGAAGGATTGTTGATAGTCTGGAAGTGCTGCAAGTACTGACCAATCCATCATCTATGGAGGAAATCTTAAGCTAGGCATGGGATATTCTTCTACTATTGTTTCCAATAGTAATTCTTTATATATTTTTGGGAATGGAATTACTGATTGTGCATAGTTAGGTATTTGTATTGTGATCTGTATTTCTATTGAAAGTTATTTAATTCTATGAATTGCAAGTAGTTGCACCAAGGAAGTAAATTAGTTAAAAGATGAATATGCATACTTGTTGTGTTTTGCTTCATTGATATGATCTCCATATAAGGAGAATATGGTTGTAATTAGTTACTAAATAATAGGATGGAAATGAAGGCATTACGTCAAGTAATGCACCACAACTTAAGTTATTAGGTTAACTTAGACAACTTGAGATACTCCTAGGATGAAGATGTCCAATATAGGAGGGGAATTTGTGATTACTTGTTATGTTGTTTCATTTCTAGTAGTTTATTTTGCTATAGGATGTCTCGGGTATGGATTACCTTGTGAAGGACAAAGACCTACACGTAGTGTAGATAGCCCTAAGTCAAATCGACCCTGAATAGTGTATATGATAGATGACCTTCATTCAAAGTATTGAATGAGAACACTTTGGAAAAAGTAGTGAAATGTACGACATCCACTTAGACTGTGTGATGCTTGAGACTACACTGTTAGTTCATCGTGATCCTTTAAGCAAGCTAGTTCGGGATTGTGAAATAGAAATTTCTAGTTTTGTAGGACACAACACTATGCTCAGTTGGTAAATAGTATTGATTACCCTACCAATCGCTTAATTGAAGGGAGGGCCGTCTATTGAATAATAGATGTGTGAGGGACCGCATTATAAGTCTGTGGTTGGCGGAAAAGCACCTGAGTGATGTTTCTCCTCCACATTAGGCTACTGAAGTACCAAGATTTGAAAGGACAGACTCTTGGACCTTCTTACTACTATTTGTTCCAAAGCTCTACGAGCTATGTATCTTCATGTATGTTTTCTTACTTTGTTATTTAAATTTGGAAAGGAAAAAATTACTTGTTGAATTATATTGCATCTTGTTTTGTAATTATCAATGAAAGAAAATAAAAATATATTTGCAATGTCTTTATTACTCTTTCCCTTTACTTGTTAGTGAAAAATTAAGAAATTTTATTTACCGTAGGGTCGGGTTGTTACATGTGGTATCGGAGCTACCAAGTTTAACACTAAAACCTATGAACTCATCAAATTTCCTTTCCAACATTATCTAATGTTGTGAAAAATTCTTGTCGGGATGGTATGTATCAGATTAATAGCTCAAAATTTTGTAATCAGAAATGAACGTTACCTCAGGGCCAAGAAGGAAAAAGAGGCCATTGTTAGGACCATCGATGGAACCAACTATAATAATGCTATTTGGTTGAGTGATACTAAGAATTTTAGCCATGCTCTTTCTCGAATTGGTGAGGAAAAGAGAAAGATGAAGATGGAAGCAATATTCAATCACTTACCCACCATCTCACCAAAAAAGTCAGATTCACTACCACTATCCAGGGACATTTCTTTTGAGCAAAGTACTAGTCCAACATTCATTCTTAGGGATCCTAGAGTTCAACCATTGGCCGAAGTAATAATAATTTATTCAAGTAAAGAGTTTGAGGGATACACACCAAGGACACCACCAATAGAGAAAGGGCCTCACGAACAAATGTCTGTGAAGAATGTAGACATTGTTGATGAACACCAATATTATCCTTTCTGGGATAGAGATGATCAGATTAGAGATGAAGAGAAAGAAAGAGAACAACAATACTCTCAGTTTGTAGGTTACACTCCTCTAAGCTATGTATCTGAGAGTGAATCCAATGGATACTCTCCCCTTGACTATCTTAAATAGTCAATCAATGTAATCGATAGGATGTTGAAATCCTCTTGTTAAATAAAACTTAGTATTTATTAAAAAGAAGTGTGTGCCTCAACTTGTATGGATTTTTTGTGTTCATATGAATGTGAACTTTTATGTTTTTCAAAAGATAATTAAGGATAACATGAATAAAATATTCAAGGTAAATCAATATTTAAATCATGGTGAAAACATATGAGAGGTCATGAAATATCCCCATTGCAATTCATGAAGATGAACAAAGAACCACCGGTGTGGAGGCAATGCTCGATCTGATATTAGCAAGGTTGAGTAAACTGGAAGAAGAAAGAGAAAAAGAGAGGTTAGAGAAAGAAGCACCTGTCAACAATGTGGAAGGAGAAAGTTCTTCCCATGGGCGAGGTGAAAACTGCAACCATGAGAAAGAAAAATCACCAAAAACCTTTGTGGAAAGGAACAAAAATATTGTGACAAGTGAACTGTCAAGGGATATGAATAAAATATACCCCCCAAAGTTTGATGGTAGCACCGGAGGTGATGAAGCCGAAGTATGGCTCATGCAAATGGAGAATTACTTCGAAATAAGGAACTATGATGAAGTAACCATAGTAGCTTGGGGAGCATACCAATTAGCAGGTGAAGCCTCTAATTGGTAGATGAACAAAAAGCTTAAACTAAACATAAGTTCCTGGAAGCTATCTTGGGAAGAATTTGTAGATATTTTTCGAAAGAGGTGGTTGCCACAACTCTATTATGACCAAAAACTCTCTAAATTTCAATAATTGAGGCAAGGGACTATGTCAGTCAATGAATATTGGGAGAAGTTCACCCGACTTCTTCGATATGTCCCCATTTACCATAAAGATGAGCATTTCTGAATTAGAAAACTCATCTTGGGACTCAACATGAATATTGGAGGCGAAGTCGATATACATGGTCCAACCACAATGGAACTTGTTTATGAAAAAGCCATCAAAATAGAACAAAAACTTAAGGAAGATTCCAACCAGAACGAAAATGAAGAACAAAAGGACATTGAAGTTTCCATCAAGACTGCCCCTAAAAAGGAAGAATTTGCACAAGATGCAACAAGGAAAAAGGGGAAAAGATCTCTTTACAATGGAAAATATTTCAGAAGAGATTGGAAAAGAGATAACTCAAGATATGATGACACTAGCAGAGCTAGTGAAGGTACTGATAAGACTGGGGCAACCATGGAGAAAAGAGGACCAAGAGCAAGATGCTTTATATGTAAAGGTAATCACTATGCAAGTGAATGCCCTAACAAAACTTCTGGTTCCCAGCAATATGGAAATGCATTACCTACCCAAAAGGCCATGTTTCAGCAAAGGGTACATGTTGTTAAAGATGAAAGACACGTTGATTTTCATCTTACACTGATCAAAGCACCACGTAAGGGATCCTAGAGTGGTAACTCTCAAGGTCATCATGGTGCTAGAAACATGTAAAATACAAAGTCCAGTGGGACCAATATGCAGAAGACTCAACGACTTGGAAGGATTAAGTGGAAATTCAACAAAACGTTTCCAGGCATTCTTGAATCTTTCAAGAATGAAGAATAAATGTAGTGTTAGGATTTTATGCTTTGAATAATACCTTAGGTCATCGAGGATGATGAATCATAAGGGGGGATTATGTTACACCCTGATTGTATAGCTACTATTTACATAGGGTAAATTGTGTGTAATGATTGAATTTTAAAGAATGAATAAAGCATGTTGTACCTTGTTATCAATATGAGTGTTCTGCCATTTAATGTTGCTTCTATTGGCATTATCCTTGATGAATGTTACATGCAAAGTTATTGAGTGATGCTTATTCTAAACTTTTGAAGTGTTTTGCTTATATTGTGAACGTTTGACTTCCGAAAACATGTGCTAGTGGATGCAGGTACATGAACCATTCCTCCAAGCGGAGGGGAAATATCACTTGGGAGAGGAGCTTGGTCGGTTAACCAGTAATGTGAACTATTTGAGCATACACACACATCACCTAGGATTAAGTGAACTGAGTCAGCCTATGTGGGTTATTAGGTAAGTCATCCTTGGCTAGTAGTTGCATTTATGAGGTTTGGGTTAATTAACATAAGGTGTTTATCTTGTGAGTCTTGTGAAAAGTTATGTTATTACGATCATTAGGATATGATGGTAACGTAAATGTTGTAAGTAAATGTAGGGCATATATACATGTATCCATAAATATATACATATCGATATGAGCATATGTTGGCAAATGGACATGCTCATACGGTCGCATCGATATGTTATACTTACGTATATGTGCACATAGAGGAGTATACTAGTATATATGTGTATATATGCCCACATCCTTATATTGTGGATATTAATAATATTATATTATTATTGCCTAAATAACTTACATATACATACATATCGGATATGCTGCCTCGCTTACGATATGCTTATAATGAAATAAATAAATATACACACATGTATATATATTAATATTATGTATACATATATTAATGTAAAATAATACACATATATAAATATATTGTTTAAAGCAATTTGAATATATATATATATATATATATATGTATAATATTATATTAAGGTATATATAATATAATATATTTTTAATATTAAATTCTCATAGTTGGAATCAAATTATTTCCCTTAAGAGATTTAATAATTATTATTTAACGAAAATCAATCTTTGATTTAATTATCATCTCATATTTGGGAAATCAAATTAATTTCCTAAGTATTTTTACCGCATAAGAAATTGACTTTTTCTTATTTCATCATGGGAAATTGAGTGTATATTTAACCTAGTCGAATAATTTAAATTACCAACCATGGGAAATCGAAGGAAATAAAGATACATCATTCTTTAAAATATGAATCAAAATATTTAATAAACATCATCCTTCATTAAGTTTTATCGAAATATTTGGCAAGAGAAACTATTGGAACTCTTGTTTAAACATTCCTGTGAAAATGCTCATGGCATTGGAAACTTGTGCGCCTGGGAGGAGCGATTCTCCTGAGTTTTTTTTTTCAAAACCAGCTGTGAAATGGCTGATACAGCATGAGAAGTGATGAGGTGATTTTCCATTAACATTGACCTTGTCCAGATTTATGAAGCTTTGTCTTTGTGGTGCCATTACCTGAAGGTGTTGATTCTTCCTCATTGAACAGGTGCAAGTTTGAAACTTTCTTTGATTGCTATCAATTTGGAGGTCGAATCGTCTTCTAAAAATGTTGAGTATGGGGTTTCCAATCCACCACATACCATTTTAACTATTCAATAAATAGACTTGTCATTTAACATGCCTTTTTAAGAGGAATGTGTTGGGAAAAAAAGGCTCTATATAAAGCCACCATTCTACTGAGAGTTATCATCCATTCCATTGCAATTAATATTTCAGTATCATTATCTTTGATTTCACTCTTTCGAATTATCCATTTGAGAGTATATCTTATGTCAAGCTGAAACCTTTAATCAATTTTGATTACCATTTTCTGTGAGAAAAATCATTATAATTTTCTGAGAGAAAACATTATATTTTCTTGAGAGCATTCATTATATTCTTGAGAGCCATTTCTGTATGTTTCTAAAAGTGCAATCATCATTATAATTTTTGGGATTCATCATAATCTTTTATCGAATTCTCTTGAGTTCATAGTGAGAAGTTGAAACCAATATCAGCTGTATAATTGTTTGAGTATTCATTTTTTGAGAAAGAAACAAAGATTTTTGAAGGATTGTTGATAGTCTGGAAGTGCTGCAAGTACTAACCAATCCATCATCATTGGAGGAAAGCTTAAGCCAGGCATGGGATATTCTTCTACTATTGTTTCCAATAGTAATTCTTTATATATTTCTGGGAATGCAATTATTGATTGTGCATAGTTAGGTATTTGCATTGTGATTTGTATTTCTATTGAAAGTGATTTAATTCTATGAATTGCATGTAGTTACACCAAGGAAGTAATTTATTTAAAATATGAATATGCATACTTTTTGTGTTTTGCTTCATTGATATGATCTCCATATAAGGAGAATATGGTTGTAATTAGTTATTAAATACTAGGACAGAAATGGAGGCATTAATTCAAGTAATGAACCACAACTTAAGTTATTAGGTTAACTTAAACAGCTTGAGATACTCCTGGGATGAAGATTTCCAGTATAGGAGGGGAATTTGTGATTACTTGTTGTGTTGTTTCATTTCTAGTAGTTTAGTTTGTTGTAGGATGTCTGGGGTACAAATTACCCAGTGAAGGACAAAGACCTACGTGTAATGTAAGATAGCCCTAACTCAAATCAACCATGAATAGTGTATATGATAGATGACCTTCATTCAAAGTACTGAATGAGAACACTTTGGCCAAAGTAGTGAAATGTACGACATCCACTTAGACTGTGTGATGCTTGAGACTACACTATCAGTTCATCGTGATCCTTTAAGAAAGCTAGTTCGGGATTGTGAAATAGCAAGTTCTAGTTTTGTAGGACACAACACTATGCTCAGTTGGTAAACAATATCGGTTACCCTACCAATCTCTTCGTTGAAGGGAGGGCCATCTTTTGAATAATAGATGTGCGGGGACTGCATTATAAGTCTGTTGTTGGTAGAAAAGTGCCCAAGTGATGTTTCTCCTCCACATCAGGCTACTGAAGTACCAAGATTTGAAAGGACAGACTCTTGGACCTTCTTACTACTATTTGTTCCAAAGCTCTATGAGCTATGTGTCTTCATGTATGTTTTCTTACTCTGTTATTTAAATTTGAAAAGGAAAAGATTACTTGCTAAATTATATTGCATCTCTTTTTGTAATTATCAATGAAAGAAAAGAAAAATCTATTTGCAATGTATTTATTACTCTTTCCCTTTACTTTTTAGTGAAAAATTAAGAAATTTTATTTACCGTAGGGTCAGGTCGTTACATCCCTCAATCCTTCAACCATCTACCCTATACATTAAACCCTCAACCATAATCCCTCAACCCTATAGGTCTTAAACTCTTAATCTATCAACCCTCAACCCTTAAACCTATATTCCCTCAACCCTTAAACCCTCTACCCTATACATTATACCCTCAACCCTATACTCTTGAAGCCTAATCCCTCAAACCTTAAAACCTCAACCCTTAATCCCTAATCCCTAATCCATTAAACCCTCAACCCTTAAACCCTAATCCCTTAAACCATCAACCCTTAAATCCTCAACCCTAATACCTAAACCCTCAACCATATTCCCTATCCCTAAACCCTCAACCCTTAAACCCTAATCCCTATCTCTAAACCCTTGAACCTAATCCCTCAACTCTCAACCCTCAACACTTAAACCCTCAACCCTCACGCCTCACCTCTCTATCCTATACATTAAACCCTCAACCCTTAAACTCTCAACCCTTAAACCTTAGTACCTTAAACCCTCAACCCTTAAAACCTAAACCCTTAACCCTTAAACTCTAAACCCTTAAATCATCAACCCTTAAACCCTAATCCATTAACCCTTAACCTCAAACCCTATCCTTTAACCCTCAACCCTAAACCCTATGCCTAAACCCTACAACCTCAACCCTCAACCCTCATCCCTATACCCTCACCCTCACCCTTATGTACTCTAAACAAAAGAACCTTTCATACATACATACATACATACATACATACATACATACAAGCATACATACATACATACATACATACATACATACATAGGCATGCATACATACATACAAGCATAAATTAATACATACATAGGTACATACATCCAAGTATACATACATACATACATACATGCATACATACATACATACATACATACATGCATACATACATAAATGCATACATACATACATACATATACATTTAAGCACACAAACATACATGCATTCATTAAAATATACATGTATAAACATACATACTGTGGTATGTGAAAAATAGGATTTTAATGTTATCATATGACTTAGGACATAGAGCATACCCACTTTCCACCTACTACATTCAAGGGTAACCCTAGATATCTCAATGCAAAGGAGATAGATCTTGTAAGAGGGCTATCCTAGGTGTTGAATGCAAACTAATAAGGGGTTCACCACCAAGTTTAAACTTGGAAAAGACAATGACATGCAAGATGAAATGCAAAACCCTAATATGATGCAAACTTAAATGACTTAAAAATGCATATAAAATAGAATAACACACTATGAAATGAAATGTGTGAAACTGGGAATATGAAGATGATTAGAAGAAGCTCTAAAATTCTAGAAATTCTAACTTTTTGACTTAGTGGGACTCATTCGCCATTCTGGGCGAATCAGCCCCAGTTCTGGATTTTTTCACAAGAGCAGGTTTCAGACAAAAGGGTATCTGAATCTGCAATTTTTTTGAAAAACACCTACAGTGCGACTCACTCACCACTTGTGGCGAATGCGTCTAGTTTAGATTTTTTGGAACTTCAAGGTCTGAATTTGTTCTTCATTGTCTACTTTTTTTGTTCGGGCCCTTTGTTTCTAGATCTGAAACCCTAATTTTTGGGACTGTGACTTTTGTGAAGATAGCAACCTTGTGAAAAATTGATGAATTTCTCCACCCTTGCAACCTAATCTTCAATGATCCTTCAAGCTCCAAGACACCTAGATCTGCAATCACACAAAGAGAGAGAGAGAGAGAGAGAGAGAGAGAGAGAGAGAGAGAGAGTTGAGTGTTACGAAATGGGGGTTTTCCTTGGTCAAATCCCTTGTAGGTAATGAAACAAAATGATGAGACAATGAAATGAAGGCCTGAACATGAAACAAAGAACATGAATCATGGAAAATAATACCTTGAACGATGTCTTGTAAAATTATTCTTGTAATTTTGCATCTCAACATGAAATGGCCATGAAGGATGTAGATCTTAATCTTGACAATAGGTGTAGAACAATACTTGACCTTGGATCTTCAATTCTACATCACAACACTAGCTCAATAACATGTTTGATGCTTGATGTCCTTGACATTATGATGGATCTTCAATTGTTGCAACAATTGATGAAGAAATCTTCCCTTGAATTCCCTTGAAAACACTTGAATGCTCTTATGAACTCAAACTTTCTATAAGGATGAATACTTGAATGCTTGGGGTTAAAATGAGAGAAAGAACCTTGCATTTATACTCAATTATGCAATAATTCTAGAAATTACAACACTACAAGCTGACATCAGATCTAGGAGGATAAAATTCTGCCAAAAATTTGAATTAATTTTTATTTTGGGCCACATGGGACTCATTCACCCAAGGTGGCGAATGAGTCCCACCAGGCCTAAATTTTGGGACAATTTTTAAAAATGCTTAGAAATTAGGTTTTGGACCCAAAAAAATATAGGTGATACTCATTCACCCAAGGTGGAAAATGAGTCTCAGATCACTAAATCTAGGCCATTTGAACTTGAAACACCTGAATTATGATTGGATAATTATTTAATTCAATATTATCCTCATAAATATGTAATAAATTAGACTTGTGGATGCAAAATAGGACCAATTAAAGCATAAATAAGCCTAACTATTAATGAAAAGCCTAGAAAAGTGTGAAAGTGTGTTACAACACTTCAAATAAGACAAGGTTAAGGTCAAAAAGAGGTTTATTAGGTGTAATTAATTCATAAAACCTTAGAAAAGTGTGAAAGTGTGTTACAACACTTCACAAAACTCTATCAAGGTACCATTCATGTTCATCAATTCACAAGGGCCCAAGACCTAATGTGAATGTGTCAAACACATTACAACACTAAATCAAGGCACCATTAATCCTAGTTTACAAGGAAGGCCCAAAAAAGAAAGGGAAAGTAGAAGGGATAATTTTTCCATTACTGCACATACATCAAACATAAATTTAACAAACTTGCACAAAAAATATTTCAACGCTTTGGGAAAGACAAAGCAAAAATAAGCAAAACATGTCAAAATAGTGAAATAATGTGAGCATGTTATAATGCGCTCACGTTATGTCTTGCTTTGGGAATCCTCAAGCCTTAGACTTGGATTTTCTTTTGATTTCCAATCCAAAGGCTTGGAGTGCCTTCCCGACCTCCAAAGTCTTATTTTTGCATATTCTACAAAATTTGACATAATCTCATTTGTGGCAACTGTTAGATTTGCACGTGTTTCAAGGTCAAGTAATTTGCACACCTAGGTAATTTTAGGCTCCCTCTTAGCTATTTAACGATGCAATGTTTTCACATTTTGACTATGTTAGGCTTTTGTCTTTAATTTCTTTTGTTTGTGTGTGTTTTTTGTCAAAAACCAATGTTTGGTATTTTTAAATTTATTTTCAACCGTTCATTAAAATTTCAAATAAATTACATTTTTATAAAATAGACGTCATTCTACACATATTCAAAAAAATATAATTATTTTTTATTAGATTTCAAAAAATATAATTATTTTTTATTAGATTTCAAAAATTATAGGATTGCCACAACCAAATTTCCATTTTTCAGGATGTGTCCACTTTGAAAATTAGTAAAAAAATCATATACTCATTAAAAATATCAGAAAGATTGGGCATACACTACAGATAGCTAATTTATCATCGAATCAATTTTAAAAGTACCAAAAGAAAGTTAACCTTTTGAGGGAGCCACAATAGACACTATGTTATGTTTTTTAACAAAAAAAAACCAATTTTTGTGGCTCCCTTTTTTGAACCCCTTAATCTCTACCATTTAAAAAAAAATAGTAGTTTAGAAAGTAGACTTAGAGCACTACGATCTTTGCTTTTGTTACATCTAAATTTTTTGAGTGCAACTATCCTCAATTTCTCATCCAAGGTCAATATTTCTTGATTTTAGAACAAAAAAAGTTGCCACTTAAGACCCCTTTTGGCCCCCCATCTTCCTGCACTTACCCACAACCTATCCTCTCTCTTTATGTCTGCAGGTTACAAATCTAAAGAATATTGGAGGAAGATTGTAGATAATTTACTCATTCATGCATCAAGATCGTACAAGTTGACAAGATACATAATCATAATTATCTTATCAATATACGAAGATCCAACAACATAATCTGGAATGAAGAAGCTACAAACCAGGGACTTGAGGCTTGTGAAAGTAATTTCCAATTTCAAGTCCCTAGTCTAGGGCATACTTATGCCCTAGACCACCCAAACTCAACTCAATTTCAAATTGCAGGTGCATCAATTTTTTCCTTCTACCTTTCTGGAACTTAAATTTGTTTGTGTGTTTTCAATCTATCATAATTCATCTCAAAATGATGAATTTGCATAGTTTGTTGAATTACACCATTGCATCAACTTTTCAATCGATTAACCCAACCACCTCTAACAAAGAGAATCTAAATCCAGTCATGGTTGATTCACCTTTCAAGTTAGTTAATATCATATCCTTGTGGTATAGATTAGATCCCACCACAATTTTTTGGAAAAGGTTGATTGTAATGATCTATCTATTAGACCTAGGATCTCCTTTTCCAACACAACATTTTAGTCCAAAGGAAGCTCGCCACAACCATTGTTTTAAAAAAACTTGATTGTAGTTATTTGTTTGTTGTTGTTGTTAGAAGAAAGAAACTATCATTGCAAATTGCATCAGTTTTCAAAGGACAATACAATCTAGGATATTGCAAAGGAGTTTCCTGAGAACTATAGCTAAAGGGAAGGGTCACCTAGTTGAAATAGCCATTAGAGGTCTCACCCATCAATAAAAAGGTTGTCACTAATCATAAGGAGATCATCATAGCCATTGTAATTGCTTAGTCATTGTTTGAGGATATACAAGTTATGAATTGTGGTTTTTTGAAGCTGCCAAGGTTAGCAAGATAAAGGAGTTTACTACAACTAAAGTCATTAAATTGTTGATTTAGAAGAAAAAGACCATATAAAAAATATTTTCTCAACCTATTGCACAATTTTTTTATTGCTTATATTTATTTAATATTGTCTTTCTCATTTAATGATTGGTGGTCATTGGTCTGGAATAAATTATGTAATACTCCAACACTTCAGAAATTAACAATAAACATCACAAACTAATTTTCCGATAGGCTTCCCCTGTGGACTTGCAAGTCCACAAAGCCTCGACATGCCTATCTCACACCTAAAATAAGTGTTGGCTCTCTATTAAACAATTTTTGGACTGTCTAAAAATCAGCTAGGCCATTGTGATTTTGATGGCATTTAATTAATCGATAATCGATGGGTTATATTTTGTAGCAGCTTTTACCGGAAAAGTTGTTTGATGTTGTAAAAAAATTCAGCCAGTTGAAACATTCCTTGCCTCATGTTTGAAAATAAATTTTAATGCACACCAGTATTTTCATTTAAAGGTGGAAAAAATCTGAAGCTCGAGAATCAGGTAGCTCTAAAACTACGATATTTTTATAACTAATTTTTATTTAAATTATCAATAGATTGAAGTAGTAGCTAAAGGCATACTGGTTTTGGTTTGTCTCATTTTAAAAAAAAATGCTTTGATAGGGTTTCATAATATTTTTCTTCTAATCTCTATCCATTTTTTCTTATTGGCATCATCGAGAATACAACATAATTTATGTAGAATCTTGAGGTAAGTCACTTTCCATGTGGTTTCGATGAGTAATTTTGGGAAATTATATGAGACCGGATTATTTTTTGTTGTGTTTTATTTCATTCTAAAACATTTTTTTGTTATACCTTTGATGAAGGCATTGGTTATGTTATTTCATCTATGGTTGTTTACATATATGATATTATTGTAATACCTAGTGTTGGCTCCCTATTTATTTCTTCACATAGAGATATATGAAAGTGTTGCTATAAAATAAGAGGAGCATACTCTTCCAAATCATCTAGACCAAATCTGTGAAAAAGAAAATGTAACAAATACTAGGTTTTTGCAAGTTCATCAACAATCAAGATGTTAATCTCAATGACAACATATAATTATTATAGAGATTGTCTACAATGGCCACATGGGGCTAAGCTTAAGTTGGTGCTCTCCATTTTCTAATGCATTGACTACTAGGAACTACTTGGCATGAACAAAATGATTCAAAGGAATATCTACAAACTTCAGATTGATTCCCATGATGTTGCTTCCACTAGCTCCAAGGCCAACAACTCCAACACCAAATTTCACTAATATAGCCAAGTATTGGGTTTTTGAAAAACCTCATTCCTTGCACTGGTGCTCAGCCTCATCCACCTCAATCAGAAAATATGAGAATCCTCTCATCCTTGACAAATCCTTCAAAGTCACAAAATTATGGTCAAATATATTCAAGTATTTTAATATGATCAAATCCACTCATTTTTCTCAAAAAATTGTAATTATGACCTTGAGTGAGTCAAAGACATATGAAATGTAACATGACTGTATGATTGCTTCCAAAACGTTTTTCAAGAGGAGGGTCTTACACTTTCTCTCCTATCCATATGTTGCACAGTATATTTTGAAAGGAAGTGTAGTGGTCTATTCAGAGTCAATTTGGGGATCTTGGAGTTTATTCCATAGAGTTTAGAGTTTTTTCCTCTTCCGCCTCAAAGAATTTATTTGTTGGTTATGAAAAAAATATCAACTCCATCACAAAATTTCAATATACTTCACAAAAATAATAGAAGAAAGCATATATTTTGGTATCTAATAAAAATACCTCAATAATATAAACTATTGTTATCTATGCATGAACCCCATCATTCTTTTGATCACCCTAGTAACACCCCAGAAAAAGGACTATTACAGTCATGCAAATTCCAAAGTTTAAATTGCCCATCTTAAAAATGAAAGATCAAATCTCAAAAAATCAAGTACCACCAACCTAATTCTCAAGAATTTACAATTAGAACTCAACAATTTCTTCATATAATTAATATGTAGAAACTTGAGCTCACATGAAGTTTCACACAAGACTTTGCAAAATATTTGGGGTGGAAAATTATACCTTTCCTATTGAACAATTGTGTATTTTTTTATTTCTACAACATGGGTTCTTCTAATTCTTCCATGGAAAAAATGAGAAAAGATTTTTTAGTAGAGAAACAATGTTAAGAAAACCTTCTCTCACTGATTGCTAAAAGTTGCCACCATCTCATTCTGAAAGAGCTAAAAAATGTTATGTGCCATCAACTATACAATAGAGAAATACCACTCGAAGAACAATAATAATACAACCACCCCATCAAAACCATTTTAATTAATGAAGTGTCCATGAGGACAAGAACAAGAAAAAAAGGCTTAGACACCCTTATCTAGGAAAAAAGAGAAAGCTAGAACAAATTGGAAGACAAGGAAACCACTACCTCTAAAGGAAACAAAGACACAAAATTGAAAGAAAAGAAAAACATTGTTGAAGAGGGTAAGAAAAGCAGTCATGAAAAGAAGAGGAAGGAGAAGGTTATCTATTAGGAGAAACAAGGAGAAAAAGATGCTTACAAACTCAAAAACTTGGAAGAAAAATAAAAATGTGCTCCCAACAAAAGAAAAATAACAGTTTGAGGAAGACTATGAAGAAGGCTACTCATAATGAAAGTAAAATTAACATTGAGTAGAAGAGGAAGGATAAGGTTGACAATGAAGAGAAGAGGAAAGAGAAGGCTAGCGATGAGAAGATGATGGATGAGGTTGATTATAACCCTAAGGATGAAGTTGATATGGACTAGTCCCTTATTGTGAGGGAGGTAACGGTTTCCTTAGAACTCTATTATTTAAATCGTATTAAATGTTTTTGTTTATAATCATGTTAAAATCAAAGGCATGCATGTTTTATTCATGAGTATTAGCGAGTTGAAAATCATAAATTGTCTAACCTTGGGTGAAGTGTTACGTCATGAATACAATGAAGGATCATGTCAAAAATATGGTAAGCAAAGCGAGCAACATTTTTTCTAGAGTTCAAAGATGCAACCACCTACATATGTTATGCAACAACATGGATTAATTCAACATAAATGTCATGTTTTAAAATACTAAAATCATAATCCTCCGAGAAAATACATTTTTCTTTTATATTAAAAAAACCCAAATGAATTCATGAAAAACATTACACATGTGAACAATTTAAAATAAAATAAAATCATATTCTAAGAGTGGACTCAAAGGAAAACATTGATCCAAAATATACCTAGGGGAGAGGAGCCGATACATAGGCAGGGGCCTGAACGTGTGATGGGACATGTGGTTGTTGGGGCCCACACCTATACGCCGATCCTCCACAACGTAAGCTTACTTTCATCCATAGATAAGCTTGATCACATCAAACATAAATTAGATATAAAATGCACACAAGTTAGCATTAATTTAAAAACTTAACAAGTACACGCTGGCAGCCAAACATGAAGTGCATCCAACTTGTATCTAACATATAACAAGTACCATTTTGACATGGAATTTAAATAACCCAAACATTAAGACATGCACCCTTCCCCGTAAACTATTAAACCCAACTTTCGCACCAATGCAGGCGTCACTTTCACATTAGTCACAACTACACAACATAAACAAGGTGCCAAGTCAACAACTTTGAAACCCATCCGACCCATCTTTGACCGACTGGAAAACCCATTACAAGAATGTTTCCCTTTTTAGCATAACCAAACCAACACGCAAATGAATTCGCCTATCCCGTCTACCATGAGATCTACAACACGTATCAACTTCAATCTGTCCCATCTTGCCAAGTAGGGTGCACACATAGTGGAGCCAAATGCAAATATCCCACCTGCATCCATTTAACACTCCTGTAAGGTTGCCATTATTCAAAACAAAAACATGGAAACAATTTCAAACAATCCACCAAACCAATCAAGTCAAGAATTAAAGGCTGGAATCAATCAAATCTCTATTTCATATGAAACAAAACTCAAATTCAAAAGAGGACAACAATTTATTTCACGACACCAAACAACCATCAATCAAATTCAAATAATTCCCAATTCAAATAGTCGTGAAAACCAACAAGTATTTAGTTATTCTGTAGTGAGCGACATAAGAAAAGGAGGAGTGACAAGCACATAATTGAATGAGTTAACATCAAGGGGAGGCAAAAATTCAGATTCCAGTGCACTAGCATCCATATTGTACCAGGTTTTCCTTTTCACACTTGTTCTTCATTACAGCCATTACCAACATCCATATTGATCTTCATTACACCCATTACAGTCATAGGTTTTTGTTTATGTTTCCCTAGGGTTTATATTGCAAATATTACAATCACGGGTGTTTCTTTATGTATCGGTAGGGTTTATATTGCAAATATTGCAGTCATAGGTTAGCATATGTGTTCCATAGGGTCTATAATGCAAATATTACAGTCATGGTTTACCATTTAAAGCTTTTCCTAGGGTTTATATTGCAAATATTACATAGTTTACCATCTTTGTTTCCCTAGGGTTTATATTGAAAATGTTACAATCATAGTTTAGCCTTTCTGTTTCAGTAGGGTTTATATTGCAAATATTACACTCATAGTTTAACATTTCTGTTTGATAGGTTTTGCATTATCATTCACTTTTATTTTCATGTGTCTCAATGGTTCTGCATTATCATTCACTCTACTTATCATAGTCTCACATCGTATTCTCATAGGTTCTGCATTATCATTTATATATTAAATATTGGTCATGGTTTACCATTTATGTTTCAATGGTCCTGCATTATCATTCACTCTACTTATCTTATTCTCATAGGTTCTACATTTTCACACTCTAGTTATATTATTCTCATAGGTTTTGCATTATCATTCACTCTAGTTATATTATTCTCATAGGTTTTGCATTATCATTCACTCTAGTTATCTTATTCACATAGCTTCTACATTGTCATTCACTCTGGATATCTTATTCTCATATCTTTTGCATTATCAGTCACTAAAGTTTCTAATCCTAGAAGGCTTTTTTCATCATTTTCATATGTTTTTGCTTCATCAATCCACAAATATGTATGCCTGTCAATGAGTTCGTCATAGACAATATATGTGAGCTTTGTTAAACTCTTACTGTTTTTCATTCGTAAGCTTTCTGTTGTTCAAACATGAGTGTGGTTTTCACTTTGTTGTGCATGAGAATGTTAATGTTGTAAACGCTTAAGAGATATGAGATGTTCTTAAACTCTAACTCCCTTTGCATAGTTTGTAATTTTGTGCTTCTTACTCCTCTACTTCCTTATGTCGCTCACTCCATAATAGATAACACAAGATAACAAACTCCTATTACAAAAGATAATCTCAATTGAAATGCAAGAAACTAAAAAGATAACACATACACAAACTAAATAATATTATGTTCAAGCATCACTCTCTTCATACATATAAAGATAATTGTTAAAGCATTTGTGTTTCATAGTTTACCATTTATCTTTCCTAGGTTCTGCATTATCATTTACTTTGGTTATCATATTCTCATATGTTCTACATCACAAACTAATTATTCTTCTATTCAAGCATCACAACACTCTCTTCATACATACATAGATAACTGTTCAATCATTTGTATTTCATAGTTTACCATTTATGTTTCATAGGTTATGCATTATCATTGACTCTGCTTATCATATTCTCATATGTTATGCATTACAAAGTGATTGTTTTTCTATTCAAGCATCACTGTTTTGATTCTAATTATTCTGTGTAGATGGCCAAGGGCAATGCAGTGGTGACCCGTACTAGGAACAAAAAAAAGAAAAGAGCCACAACAAGGTTGCCTACCGAGAAACAAGGATCCAGATTCCCCCCTGAAATAGATCATGTTGCACAAGTAGATGAGATTTCTACTCCTCAAATACCGTAGATTGAGGTTACTACACCTCAAATACCGCAGAAGGTAAAACAAATATAGAAGCTATGGTTTGAGGATGACATGAAAAGGGCACTCTATGACATTGAAGAGAATGACATGTCAATAAGGGGGGCTTCCAAAAAGTGGTCAATCCCAACAACCACACTGTCCAAATGGCTAGGGGGTCTAACAACAACTTCCAAGAAAGGTCCGCCAATAGTCCTCAGAGATCAGAGAAGAGGAAGAAAATCGCATTGTGGAATGGTGCGAGCAAATGGCTGATATTGGTCATGGTCTTGAGATAGTCAATCTTAAGTTTGAGGTTGCTCAAATATGTCAAAATAGGCCAAACCCTTTCACCAATGGCTTCCCAAGGAAGTCCTGGTGGATAGGCTTCAAGCACAGACATCTTCAACTCGCATTACGAACTGCTGAAGGCCTAGACAAAGATAGGGGATTCAATCTTAGACCTGATGTTGTAGATGCATTCTACAAAACATTGTCTGCAACATACAGAGCCATGCCATATGGTCTTGATCGCATATGGAATTGCGATGAAACTGGCATCCAAGCAAGCAAAAATGGGTCCATGAAGGTGCTCGCAAGAAAAGGTAGCAGGAATGTCTCTTACATTATCCCAAAGAGCTGTGAATGGATAACCATTCTATGTTGTGTCAATGCTGCTGGATAGAGCATTCCAGGATTCTACTTGTTCAAGGGGAGTGTGAACATAGATAATTACATCCTAGATTGTGAACCAAGTGCTTGCATGGGAGCCCAACCACATGCATGGATGACCAAAGAATTTTTCATAGATTGGTTGACCCACTTCAAACCCTCGATTCCAAGCGGTGTCTCACCCACGAACAGGGTCTTGCTGATCTTTGACAACCATGGAAGCCACGTAGCACTCGAAACCATCCAGGAAGCAAGAGATATCTGTATAGATTTGGTAGCATTTCCATCACACATCACATAAGCTACAGCCGTTGGATGTGAGTGTGTTTGCACCTTTCAAATCTTACTTCAAATCATAACGTGCAATTTTTTTGTCAAGGTTTCTAAACATTGAAGTGAGGAGGAGAGAACTTGCAATGTTAGGAAACAAAGCAATGAAAAGAGCTTTGACAGTTGACAACATCAAAGCTGGGTTTAAAAGGACTGGTATATGGCCATTGAATCCTAATGCACTTGTCAACGACATGCATCCCAATGAGACATTTGTGGTCAGCGAGGATGCTAACGCAGTTGAAAACATTCTCAGCCTTTCTGGACTTGGTGTGTCAAGTGATGATGTCATAGTATTGCAGTCCACTCTTCCAGATGGACACATGTAGCCTACAACAGAAACACAACACTCACCTCATACATGTCATGTTGAATCAGTTGCACAAGTGGTGGTTAATGAACACACCCCTCCCATGGTGGATAGGTTCGTTGATCAATTCAACAAAATTTTAGATCTTCCATCACAACGAAACCAACCATCCTAGTTGGTTGAGGGAGCAATGAACTTGGGAATTGATTTGGAAGTCCCAGAACAATAGGATACCTATACTTTTCCATCACCACCACCAAAAATTGACCTTTCTCAAGTTGTCCATTACTATGCTCCTTCTTGCAATTCAGATTTACAAGCCAATGAAAATGTACCACAGGGATCAAAGGTAGTCGAGGAGGTCATTAGCACACAATCAGATGGGAGACAAGAAACACAAACTATTCTGCACATCAGCAAGTTCCTCAAGTTGCCTATGCACACTGTCTGTCAAATGAAATCCAAAGCAGGTGCAATTCAGATCAATAGACAGTCTCAATTGTTGACAATAGATGACTACATGAGGCTGTTAATGGAGCAAGAGCAAAGGAAGAAAGAGGTGGAGGAGATAAAAGCAAGAAAGAGACAATAAAATGTAGAGAAAAGGGCAGCAAGAATTGTGGCAGCGGAGTTGAAGGAGAATGCCAGAATTGAGGACATACTACGAAAAGAAAAAGAGTAGAAAAAATTACAACAAAAAAAGGATAGAGATGCGAAAAAGGAGCAAGAGAGGCTTCACAAGGAACAAGACCAAAAGGAAAAAGAGATTGAGGAGGCACAAAGGGCTTTACAAAGAGAGAGGCAGTTAAGGAACACTTCTAATCCATTGTCTCAAAGTAATGGAGTCTTCTGTGATATTCTCAACATTAATTTCCCTCAGTTCTCCACAACAATGAATTATTCAAGCCTCTCCCAATCTGACTTCAGGGGCAGTCAATATCCATATCAATTTAGCACTCGGGATGTACAAATGTCTTCACCACCGCCCCCAACACATGTCACTTGCACCCAATTTACCACTCCAAGTCCCACTCATGTATGCAGCAATCCCCGTCAACTGGAAGGGGACGAGAACATGGCAATTGGCACCCCAACCAGCCAAGATCCTTTTCACAACAACACCAGCTAGATTACAAATGCTAGTTTCATAGACTTTAGAAGTATTGATATTTACAAATGTGCCAAAATTGTGGACAGTTGTAATTTTTTGATAAGTATAGATTGATCGTTATTGTTTTGTATTGTGAAGTAATCTGATCAAATTTGAAAAAGTGGTGTATGTAATTTGCAATGTTTGTTATTGTTTTGATTTGCAATGTATGATTCTTCATTGACATTTTTAAATATATGAGAATTACAGATGCATTGTTTTTGTTTTGATTTGCAATGTATTATGATCATATTGAAATGTGTGTTAGATATGTAATTTGCAATGTGTCACTGTTTTCATTTCAAATGTTTGCTTCTTCATTGACATTTTGTCATTTTCTATTCCTTTTTCCAAATATTTTGCCACATGGAAGGTCCAACTTTGTCCACGCCTGGAAAAAAATGGAAAAAAGACCTGTCAACTGATATAGATGCACCTCGGGTGCCACTACTTGTGTGGCTAGACGTCCGAAGGTGACAACCTTTCCACGTCAACTCCTCCTAGTCTGCCACCCTAACAATCCACTACTGAGCATTTATCACTCGCCACCACTTCCTATTCCTATCGACTGTCCGAATTAAATGTTGTCACCTCTCATAAGCTCCTCGCCACCCCGCAATTTTATTCCAACCAACCTATACATATACATATCCATATACATAGACATATATGCATATACATATGCATATGTATATGCATATGTATATGCATACATATACATATACATATATATATACATATCCATATACATATGTATATACATATCTATATACATATACGTATGTATATGTATACACATATACATATACATATACATATGTATATACATATACATATACATATATACATATTTTCCAAGCCAACTTGCATTGAATGCTCCCTAGTGCCTCACTCTTCTCGCTATGTTTTCAACCTTCCATTTTAGCAAGTAAACATTTTGTCTTCACTTGCTCGTCGGTACCTGCTCGTTTCGTCGTCTGCAATCTTCTTCATCTCACCACAATCTGCGATGCTCGAAGACCGGTTCGTATTTGGGTAGAAGCCGATTAGGAGATAGGTACAGGCCAGTTATTGAACATTACCAGTGGCTCCACTTCCGCCATGCAAGCAACGAACGGGTTCCTCGTCGCCATGAACGGGTTCCATATACATATACATATACATATATATATATATGCATACATCCACATACACATACTATATATGTATATATATGCATACATACACATACATATACATATGTATATGCATACATATATAGATATGTATATGTATATGTATATCACATATACATATACATATACATATCTATATACATATGCATATGTATACACATATACATGTATACATACCAATATACATAGACATTCACATACACATATACATATACATACCAATATACATACACATACACATACACATACCAATATACATACACATACACCTACACATATGCATATTCGTATACAATTAATTCGTGCAACTATTCTATCTTTTTCAGGTGCCATTGATGAATTTGGGGTTGTTTAATTTTTCATAGGTGATGGCAACCTATGCTGCACGGGTCCACAACTCCATTCAAATTGTGAAGTTTTGCATAGGTAACCATGACAAGCCTTCACAAAACCAAGTCCCCTAAGTCATTCAAATACAAAGCTATGGTAATCTATGTGAAGTGCTACATAGGCCACACATGTATATACATAAAACATAGACTTAAAAATATACATATAGGTTCTGCTTCATCAATTCAATCAACTAAGCAATAGAGACATGTTTTAGGGAGACTTGACTTTGTAAACGCTCGTTTGATGGCAACCTATGCTGCATGGGTCCACAACTCCATTCGAATTGTGAAGTGTTGCATAGGGAACCATGACAAGCACTCACAAAACCAAGTCACCTAAGTCATTCAAATACAAAGCTATGGTAATCTATGTGAAGTGCTACATAGGCCACACATGTATATACATAAAACATAGACATACAAATATACATATAGGTTATGCTTCATCAATTCAATCAACTAAGCAATAAAGACATGTTTTAGGGAGACTTGATTTTATGAACGCTCGTTTGATGACAACCTATGTTGCACGGGTCCACAACTCCATTCGAATTGGAAAGTGTTGTATAGGGAACCATGACAAGCCTTCACAAAACCAAGTCCCCTAAGTCATTCAAATACAAAGCTATGGTAATCTATGTGAAGTGCTACATAGGCAAGCATGAAAGGCCTTGGGAAAACTAGGTCCCCTAAATACATGTTGTAAGAAAGCTTTAGTGCTCAATATTTATCTATGGTAATACATGTGAATACTTGAAGGTTTTCATGGCTATTTGAATTGGGAATTATTTGAATTTGATTGATGGTTGTTTAGTGTGGTGAAATAAATTGTTGTCCTCTTTTCAATTTGAGTTTTGTTTCGTATGAATTGGAGATTTGATTGATTTCAGCCTTTAATTCTTGACTTGATTGGTTTGGTGGATTGTTTGAAATTGTTTCCATTCTTTTGTTTTGAATAATGGCGACCTTACAAGAGTGTTAAATGGATGCCGGTGGGATATTTGTGTTTAACTCCAATTCATGTGCACCCTACTTGGAAAGATGGGACAGATTGAAGCTGATACGTGTTGTAGATCTCATGGTAGACGGGACAGGCGAATGCATTTGCATGTTGGCTTGGTTATGCTACGATGGGAAACATTCTTGTAATGGGTTCGCCAGTCAGTCAAAGATGGGTCAGATGGGTTTCAAAGTTGTTGACTTGGCACCTTGTTTAAATTAGTGCTAACTTGTGTGCATTTTATATCTGATTTATGTTTGATGTGATCAAGCCTATCTATGGATGAATTTTTTTGACATTGTGGAGGACCGGTGTATAGGTGCACATCATATAAAGTTGAGGACACCCCCAAATTAATCAATGGCACATACAAAAGATACAATTGTTGCAGGTCTGAATTTATGAAGCATACACATAGACATATACATAGACATACACATAGACATACACATAATTGAATTAAACATGACTGTAGAGAAGTATAGGAAGGGGCAGCGAGTGATAAATGCGACACAGTGGATTGTTAGGGTGGCTGACTAAGAGAAGTAGATGTGGCAAGGTTGTCCACTTAAGACCTCTTCACACATCTATACACACACACATTTACATATAGACACACAAATTCAAACATACACATTTACATATACAAATACATATTTACATATAGACATAAATATAGACATACACACACACATATACATACACATACACATAGACATACACATACACATACACATACACATACACATACACATATACATATTTACATATACATACATATTTACATAGATTTACATACACATACACATACACATACACATACACGCAAATATAGACATAGACATAGACATACAAAAACACATACACATACACATACACACACAAACATTGCCATCATTGTGAAGATAAAACAAGAAGTTGCTAGAATGAAAGGCTGTAAAGTTGACAAGTATGCGAGGCATTATGAGCATTGGATGCAGGTTGGCTCGAAAAATATGCAGGATGTCATGAAAGTAGTATATCTATATCTATATGTATATGTATATACACATATACATATACATAAATATATAGACATATTCATATACATATACATATACATAAACATAAAAATATGTATATGTATATGAATATGTCTATACATATGCATATATATATAAGTAAGATGCAAAGACCTTAAGCATATACAAGTTGGATACACTTCATCATGTTTGGCTGCCAACGTTTAATTGTTTTGTTGCAAAATAATTACAATTATGTGTGCATTTAATATATGATACATATACATATGTGTATGTATATGTGTATGTATATGTCTATCTATATGTCTATGTATATGTCTATGTATATGTCTATGTCTATGTATTTGTCTATGTCTATGTTGATGAAGTAGAACCTAAAAAAAATAGAACACCCCCATATATTTCCAAGACACAAAAATAAGGTACAATAATTAGATGACTGATATGATGGAAAATAACCTATGCAAAAGACAACACCCCCAAAATAACCAATGGCACCTAAGAAAAGATAGAAATATTTGCATTACAGATTTATTGAAGTAGCACATATTTGTTTTATGTATATGGTTTTTTTTTAAAATGTTATTGGTCCACGTGGCCTGCCATGTGGACTGTGTGATTTTGGGTGCATACGTATTGGCTCCTCTCCCCTAATATGTAAGCGGGGGCCCTAACGTACGATGAGACATGCGCTCATTAGGGCCCACACCTATATGTCGGTCCTGCACAACTTAAGGTTAATTTCATCCATAGATAGGCTTGATCACATCAAACATAAATCATATATAAAATTGATGGAGCATAACCCAAAATAAATAACACCAACATATTTATCTATGACACAAAAACAACATCAATTTATTAAGTGACTGAAAAGATGAAGCAAAACCTAAAAAAAGATTAACCCACATTTTTTTTTTGTTAATGAAACAAAGAACACAACCTAACTCAATGATAATGACCTATGATAATACGATAAACAAAGTCAATGATAATGCAGAACCTATGAGAATATGAATATCGGAATCAATGATAATGCAAAACCTATGAGAAAACAATAAGGAGAGTGAATGATAATGCACAACCTGTGAGATTAGGATAAGCAGAGTGAATGATAATGCAAAACATATTGAAAGAGATATGATGTAATATAAGCTAGACAATTATTTGAGTTTTGCTTCCCCTTTGACATCAACTAGTTTCTTATTTTTTATAGTTAGGATATTGTTTTCACTATGTACCTGAGCTAGAGGATTACTTGGTTGATTGTGATAATGAATTTTAGGTGAGAATAAGAGATTGGATGAGACTATCATTGAGACATGTTATAATGTTTAATCTAAATTGGGATACCCAAGGCATGAATAAGGATGAGTTTGATTCAATGGATAAAATATACTTCGATCATGTATAAATGATGTTCATTCTTGCTATCAATTTGAATAATAAGAATGTCAAACAAACATAGATGGGAGAACAATAGTTGCACTAAAGAGGAAAAAGGAAATGGATACTAAAAGGACAACATAGAAATAATATTCTAAGGAAAAAACTATAGATAGGATCCTCTTCATAGCTTTTACTTCTATCACATATGAGAATTGAGACCTATATGCTATGGGATCATATCCTTCTTTAATAAATATCTAGTGGCCCTTATGGTTTATTGGGGCTTTGTGGTCTTATGTATGTCTAGTTGGTGTAGACATCTTCTCTTTTTTCCCCCAATTTACTTCCTATGGAGAATAGTTACTAGGCTTAGTAAGATAGTTGTCTAGATGTATTAAGACACCAATCTTTTTGGTTTTAAGTGTTTCTCTCCTCTATTTGTTTTTGTTTGGGAGGTGGGGGATCAATTTTAAACTCCCATTTAAGATTCTTTCACAAAAAATACCTATATTTTTCTTTTATCTCCTATCTTTATGTGAACTCAAATATTAATATTTTTTTAGCTTGTATTGATTACTTTTAAGTTGTCATCACTTACTCTTGCTTCTTCAATTATAATAGGTCGACTTAGCTTAGCTATGTCGAGTGCATTTTGGCTATGATTTCGGCATCATAAGATGCTAATATTATAGGCTTTTTATTGTTTCTCTCCTTTATTTGTTTTTGTTTGGGAGGTGGTTGATCAATGATAGCACAAAATTATGAGCTACATTAATTAAGCAATGCCTATTGTAAAACCATAAATCAAAATACAATCATTTGACTATAAATGATAATAGTAGCTGAAAATCAAAATCCATTACAAATGAGCTGAAAGTTCAAATTACCAATTACAGTCCAGGGTTTGTATGCACCTTTATTTGTTGTTTTTAGATGATTTTTTTCATAGTGAATATTCTTATTGGCATTTTGGATCTACTCATTATGTCCTGCCATGTGATGAAACTAATGACTAATGAGCTATTGATGGTAAATTCTTATCAAATTCTTTAAGACCTTGTATAGCAATATGTTCTACGAATAAGCGAAACTATTTTCAAAATCAAATCTGAATGAGCACAACATTGCAATGTTGATATAACAATAGTTCTGTAATGCTTATACCCATTATATGAGCATAAGAAAGTATCAATATAGATTGTGAAGGTCTTGCAGAGCAGGTTCATCAATGAAGACCAAAACATGTATGATGAAGAAACTGACAAGCTTGCACGAGCTCAAACATCCAATTTAAATGAGGAACTTGGGCAAGTTGACACTATACTTTCTGATAAAACTGGTACATTGACTTGCAATTCAATGGAGTTCTTGAAGTGTTCCATTGCAGGTATTGCATATGGTGGAGGTTTGACAGAGGTGGAAATAGCAATGACATACACATACACATACACATACACATACACATAGTCACATACACATAGACAAGGAGAAGACGATGACAACTCACCCTTCAAGAAGTGTAACTCCCAAGAAAAAGATCACTCCAAAAAGAGAAGTGTAACTCCTAAGGAAAAGCTCAGAAAACACCAATTTATGATTTAAACACAAACCAAACTTTTTGAAAAACTTGGAAAATTACACAAAAAACATCGATTTATGATTAATCACAATTTTTTCTTGAGCAATGCTACTATAGTTTCCACAATTTTTCAAGAACTATATGCTCCCAAGCATTCCGACTTCAAGAAATATTCAATGATAATGCAAAACGTATGAGAATATGATAAGTAGAGTGAATGATAATGCAAAACCTATGAGAAAATAATAAGCAGAGTGAATGATAATGCAAAACCTGTGAGATTATGCTAAGCAGAGTCAATGATAATGCAAAACGTATGGGAATACGATAAGCAGAGTGAATGATAATGCATAACCTATGAGAAAACGATAAGCAAAGTGAATGATAATGCAAAACTTGTGAGATTATGGTAAACATAGTCAATGATAATGCATAACATATGAGAATACGATAAGCAGAGTGAATGATAATGTAAAACCTATGAGAAAACGATAAACAGAGTGAATGATAATGCAAAACCTGTGAGATTATGCTAAGCAGAGTCAATGATAATGCAAAGCCTATGAGAATACGATATGCAAAGTCAATGTCAATGCAAATCCTATGAGAATAGGATAACCCTAAACTATGACTGTAAAATTTGCAAAATAAACCCTATCGAAACATAAATGCTAAACTATGCATGCTATATTCTCAAAATAAACCCTACTGAAAGAGAAATGCCAAAATATGAGCGTAATATTTGCAATATAAACCCTACAAAGCAAAACCCATATAAACAACGAACATTATTACATGTTGAAAGAAGAAAACAACCAACTGCATTAATATATTTAATATAAACAAAGCGATGCTTGAACAGAAGATTAATTTCCAAAGATTTAGTGTGTTTATGAACACAAATAGTGCAGTGTTCATAAACACTAAACTTGAACAAAATAAACGAAATTCGCAACACCAAAAAACCAATAAAACAAAGCGAAATTGCAAACCAAACACAAACAAAAGAATAATGCCAGCCTTAGTGAGCAAGCTCACTTGGGTCGAACACGCGACGAACCCCTTCGTTGCTTGCGGTGACCTTCATTGCGGCGAGGAACCCGTTCATGGCGGTGAGGAACCCGTTCATGGCAGTGAGGAACCCATTCGTTGCTTGCATGGCAGAAGTGGAGCTGCTGGTGGCGTTCGATAACTGACGTCTACCCATCTCTGTATCGACTTCTACCCAAACATGATATGGTCTCTGAGCATCGCAGGTTGTGGTGAGACGACGAAGGTTGCAAACGACGAAATGAGTAGGTACCGACGAGCAAGTAAAGACAAAATGTTTACTTGGTAAAATGAAACGCTGAAAACATGGCAAGAAGAGCGAGGCACTGAGAGCATTCAATGCAATTCGGCTCAGAATAAACGCGGGGTGGCGTGGAGCTTATGAGAGGTGACAACATTTAATTCAGACAGTCGATAGGAATAGGAAGTGGTAGCGAGTGATAAATGCTTAGTAGTGGATTGTTAGGGTGGCGGATTGGGAGGAGTTGACGTGGCAAGACTGTCACCTTCGGACGTCGAGCCACACAGGTAGTGGCACCCGAGGTGCGTCTGTATCGGTCGACGGGTCTTTTTTCCATTTTTTTCCAAGCGTGGACAAAGTTGGACCATTTCATTATTCACACGAATCTTTCGGTGACTTATAAGTTGCCTCGCTTGAGGAGGAGTTTCACGGAAATGGAGACGAACCGAGATGACGTCCGATCTCATTTCTGGATTGAGTAGAAAGGGTATGTATGAAGCTCGTTCTGTCCCTCTGTGCATCTTTCTGATAGGTAGATTTCCATAAAAGGGGGACAACTTCTGTATGGCTCGTGGTTTAAGATAACTGTTCAAATTTTGTCTGAGATATGGAGTCTTCCCAATATATCTTCTCTTGCTCTTCAATCTTCGGGGGATGCGACGTTGTATCCTCGTCAGTCTCTTGTTCCGAACATTTCCCGGAAGTAGACGATGAGTTTTAGATCTTAATGCAGGCAACGTCTTCCACGTGGCAAAATATTTAAAAAATAATTTATTGTTTAATTTACGTTTTTCTTTAATGATTTTATTTTTTAAATGCTATTGGTCCACGTGACCTGCCAATTGAACCGTACGATTTTGGGTGGCTACTTATCGACTGCTCTCCCCTAGTGCAATACTATCATGATTACTTACTCCACATGCCCTTGGGGGAAATACACGTGAGTGTACCTTTACCGTGAAGCAATGTGAGGGGACCATCACAACGCGACGCTGTATAGATGTAATCAATTAACGTACGGTCTTGATGAGAATTTGAGAAATTAGTTTAAGCCATTCAATGCCCTGAATGTTACGGAAAGTAGGTGTTGAGTAATAATGCAATGACAATTTGTCAATGAGCAGATAGTTGTTTTATAGCTAATTTAAAGCAGATGTGAGCGATGATCAGAGGAGCCATGAGGTTATATATATCCGCCTTCCTTGTAGCTTTTCAGAAGCATATCGGTTGCGCTACATCCTGGTATTACAGGGTTTTGTTATATCATCTACCTATGGACCCAAAGTTCCTAAATGCTAATGGAGGCGAGGTGGTGAGTCCCCTTGGCCAGACTTTCAGTACTTCGTTTCTGTCCGTATGCATCCAAGCGATATTTGAGCTGGAGCGACCCATGGATGTGTTTAGATTGAAGAAAGCCATAAACGACATTCTTCTGCCCGCCAACCCCCGTTTTTCCTGCATAATGGCATGCACTTTCTCCCTTTTCACTGTTACTTATTATGTTTTTGGGCCGAAAATTGAACAGATATACTAATATTAAATATATTATTTATATTAGGAAATATGTATTAGATTTCCAGAGTCCATGATATCATTCTTGTTTGATGGCAGACCGAGGACAGGCATGGAGTGCTGCATTGGGTGAAAACTGAAGTGAACGTGGATGATCATGTAATTGTTCCACACTTTCCTCCTGGGCAAACTGAATATGATGAGTTTGTGAGTGATTATATCTGTAACATACATCTTACCCCTCTTCCTAAGAATCGACCCCCTTGGGAGTTCCACTGTCTAAACTACAATACAAGCAAGGCGAGAGCCACGATGATTATAAATATGCACCATTCTTTAGGTGATGGTACTTCTCTCATGTCCTTGGCCTTTTGCTGCGTAACCAGAGCAGAAGATCCCAATCTTCCCCTCACCTTTCCTTCTTCCAAATCTCTGACTCGCAAAATTAGTCCACCATCTTATTCATGGCTTTCGGTCGAGTTTATGTATTACATGTTACACAGGCTGTTTGTGCTTGTGCTTGTATTGTGTTACACAGTTTCTGATTTCATTAGCAGCTTACTGAGAATGACGTGGATGGACGATAGCAAGCTACCCATTCGAGGGCCTGCAGGGGTGGAGATGCTGCCAAAAGTTATGAGCCATGTCACCTTCCCCATGGATGACGTTAAAAAGATAAAGAATTCCATCGGCGGGGTAACTTTTTCATCTTACCCTCATTTCATATCTACTCTTTCTAACTCGTTCATCATGCCATGCTTATTTGGGTAATATTTTTGCAGACGGTGAATGATGTGATAATGGGCGTAATATTCTACGGTTTTCAGCGATACCTGCAAATCACTGATTCTCGTGGTGAGAGTTGCGACGTTGGATATATTCAAAAATTTCATTTGTGATTGTTTACTCCTTGTAACTCATGCTTTTTGGTAGGTGAATAGTTTTCCGTATTTTTGCAGGAGGAAACGTAGTAATAAGGAAAGAAATGACAAAATCAAGAGTAACAGGGATAGTAACTATGAATACAAGAGTCTTGTCAGGATTGAAGGTCGTACGCAATCTGTCTTTATTCAATCTTCTACAGTCTGGTCTCAGATTTCGGAAATACTACGACTAACAAGCTATTCAAGTGAAATGAAACTTTCTAGTGACTCTATAAGATGGGACAGTTTATGGGACTCGAAAATTGAACTTTGCTCTAACTAACAAAATTCAAACCAACAAACCACAACCGCTAAATCATTCTTGATGGATATTCCTAAACCCTAATGCTTTTCATATTTCATGTCGGTACAATATCTTATTGTTGTTTATTATATGGGTTTTTACAGGATATAAAAGACATGCTGAAACCTGAAAGTGGGGCACCGTGGGGAAACCGCTTTGGGCTGTTACATATTCCCATGTCCATCGCTAATGTGATGAGTCCATTAGACTTCGTGCGAGGAGCCAAAAAAGTCTTAGACCGGAAGAAAATGTCACTTGAAGTGTTCGTTACCAGTCGACTAGTCGGTTACCTGGGCCGACAGGTATGTGAATCAGTTGCTTTTTTAACGAGGGAGTACTAGTCTGGAGTTACAGCTTGCACAATTATGTATTGCAGGCGTCTGCTATTTGTATGTATAACACGCTGGCACATGCAACGTTAGGAATATCGAATATGGTAGGCCCGATGGAGAAGATAGCTATGAATCAAATTCCGGTGAAGAACATGTTTTTCTCGATATCCGGGTTGCCTCAGGTACGTTATTTGCCAATCAGAAGAAAAGATAGAGCTGAAAACTGTTTCCCAAGATCCAAAATGACAGTAATGTTTGCACCTTTATCAGGATGATGAATGTAAATCAATGTAATTTTCTGATTGTTCTTTATTTCGCTTTCCATTTCTCCTCAAAAGATATTACATGAGAGGAAGAATATCTATGACAATGCTAGGTTTAAAGACTAATGTGAAGATATGCGGGGTTTTACAGACACTTCTTTTGACGGTGGTGAGCTACATAGGAGGGTTAAGGTTAGAAGTGATTGGCGTCAAAGGTTACGTAGATAGCGATACTCTGGCCAAGTGTTTTGGTGAGTGCTTTGAGGAGATCAAGGAGGCCTCCAATGCATTATCAAAAGCACGCAATTGACGCCTGAATTTTAGCTGAGTTGAACAGGAACGGTTTCAAGGTTGATTGTACAACAGCTATGTTTTAAATGGTACTTGTACTGTCGGTAAATGGAAAATGAAAGGTCGTATGGATTTCTAATGGTGTGCAGATATTAAATTTACTGCTAAGTTTTAAATATTTTATTTGTTGAGTTGTATTAATGGTTGTGAGGGTACTTGTGATAGTTCTATTCATCAATAAAATATATTTTAATTATTGTTTGAATATAAAAATATAATAAATATTTTATTTGTTGAGTTGTATTAATGGTTGTGAGGGTACTTGTGATAGTTTGATTCATCAATAAAATATATTTTAATTATTGTTTGAATATAAAAATATAATAAATATTTCAAACAATACTGATTTTAATTTATAGCTTGCATACATCTATTTATGCCATAAAAAATACAATAATAGTAGTCAAATTTTAGTTTCAAGAGGATCCAAGTCAATTTAATTTTTGGCTAATAAAGATTACTTATTAAATAATTATGTAGTTGTTTTGACATTAAATAATTTGACTTTATGCAATCTTGTGCAACTTTTTTGTCCAAAGACATACAATATTATTATTATATTAATTATATACTTTATTTAAAATACACACAAGTGTAAAATATATTATTTCAAATGAAATAGAAAAAAAATTGTAATGTATAACCTATAGTTTAAATAAACATAATTGTCAATTCTTTATCTTTCAAGTAATGCACAATTAATCTCCATTTTGAAGACTTGCACTACCAACTATTAAAGTTACCTACAAGAAAAAAAGAAATTGTAAGACTTACCATTTGATACATAAATTATATTTTAATAGATTTTAGGTATAAAATTTAAAATTAACTTTTTTTAATGTTCATATTTGAATCCAAAACATCATGGAGGCCTTCAAATTAGAAAATACATGCAAACCTATAATCTCATGAGATCACATATTATTAGGTGGTAGGTTTGGTACTTTCGATGTGAGATTTTAACATTGGTTATTATATTGGCAAGATTATTTTTTACTAGTGTTCCAAGGAGGATGAATTGTAATTTTGAATATCCTAGGATGCATGCATGCACCTAATAGCACAAAATAAGATTTAAAGATATGGAAAGAGTATCGCTTCTACATTAGCGATGATCATAATTATTCCATTGAGTTTGTGCAAAGTTTCTTTCAAATGATTATGAAAACTTTAGTGAAAAAAATATCACATTTAGTTAACACATCATATGGTCAGATAATTCCACAATACAACCCAAGAATTCAAGAAAGTTTTGTTGGTTGAGCATGAAGCATGTGATGAGTGGTGTTCAATATATTTATAATTTCACTAAGGTTGGACATGGAAAAGTAGAGCATGATGGTGCAAAAGCATGTGTAGAAAGAGACCTAGCAAGAGAAGATTTGAAGTACCAAAATGATGCTAAGTTGATTGATGCAACAATAATCATGCAATGGTGTGACTCCAGAATGGGACTAGGTAATGAAGGTAAGTCTTTATTTTGTATACTTTTTTGGTTAGTAAAATAATGTAATATTATAAATTATGAATATTGTTGTACAATAGCAAGGTTTAGTGAGTTGCACTCATTTTAATTTTCAATCACAAGTTCATAGACTATTTATACAAGAGAGATGACATGTTTTATTCTTCATGTATCTATTTTTATTAGGAAGAGTGTGAGTCAAATAGAAACAAGTGGGTTGATGAGTGGTCTTGTAGACCTTTAGTTCTAAGTGATGTTGTTGGAGTAAATTAATCAAATCATCATTATTTTACTCTAGTGCTTAATGCAAACTTAGGAAAAGATCTTGTTTTGATTGTGAGTGTTATTGCATTAATCATGCATTTCAACCAGTCATGTGCTTCATTAGTCACTTAACTGATTGATGCATTATATTATCTCACTCCTCTCCTAGTCAGAACTCCACCATTCAGGGATCTCATGTTGAGTTCGCCTGAGTCTACATAAGGATATTTAATCCTTCATTGTAATTATTCAGTAATCAATAATCATTACTGTTTCATCCCTTTTTGCTTTGTGAAGTGAGATTATTATATGTTTATGCTCATATTCAGGTTCATCAATATCAATGATTTTTTATCTCTTATTTGTTTGATTTCCATATTGTGAGAGTGATCATTCTGCAGAGTATCCTTGGCTAATCCTCACAATGTGCATATTGACTTCCACAAACACTACAATTGAACTAGATGGAACTATCAGTTTTCTATCTTCCTCTATTCTATTACATGCATGCATGAATGTTATATGCAATTTTCACTAGGTCACATTATCTCTAAAGATAGAATCAAAATTGATCCAAAAATAATTGTAACTATAGACAAGATTTCACAACCTAAAACCTTAAAGGGAGTTTAATCTTTCTTTGGAAAAAATAACTTTGTGAGAAAGTTTGTTACCAATTTTGTAAAGATGACCAACCGATTTCAAAGATGTCATAAAAAGGGGAATCAATCACTTGGGGTGAATAATCCATAGAAACATTCCAAATATAGTAATTGGAATTAACTACCAAAAGTGGATATAGACCACCAAAAGTGGAGGATGCCACCAAAAGTGGAAAGTGTTCCACCCTTTAAGGAATGGAACAACACATCAGTTATCTCCTAGTAATAAACTCATTTTATTATCCTAAGCAAGCTTAATAAAAGTGTAGAAAAAGCATAGGACTAAGGGAAAATAAATTAACCCACTAGAAAAATAAAAACCTACACCAACACCCCCCTGAAGCACAACTTAGGAGGATATAAAAGATGGTGTGTCCCAAAAATGAGGCCATGTTAGGTACCCATGTACATATCAAATTCCCCCCAAAATAGGAAGAATCTCTTCCCCTCCTCCCCCCCCATAAATAGAGAGAGAACACTCCCCCATAATAGAGAGAGAAGAAGAGAAGGACTAGATAGCCTCCCATGAAGAGGTCCAATGGTAGATGCTCAAAATTGTATGGAGATGATGATCCATGATCGTCGAACAATGTTCTTCCCCTTAAGAAGAAATAAAACCAATGGTGTATGCAAGCTATCTCCCAAGTCTTGAAAGGAATATGTAGGAAGAAAGTGCAAGATGTATGAAATCTTTGAAGTTGGCTCAAGTATCCCCATGTCAATGTTGAAAGCTTTGACAATTAAATTAGACATTCTAGGCCACATTGCTGAAGATAACAAATCAAAATCTCCTTGAGATTGATGTAGAGTACAATCCAAAGACAATGATGTTTTGATAATAGTTATATAATGATTGTCATCAAAGAGGACAAATAATCCCTAAGTGTGTCCTCCAAATCTAAAATAGGCATCTCCATAAACAAATCTAAAACACCTTGTGGCAACATAAATAGTATTCCCAACCTTTCAGTAATGAAGCACAAGGGTAGGGTTCCTATTTCACACTTGCTACACTCAAGGACACCTTAGAGATCTCAATCCAATGAAGAAAGGGGAAAGAGACCTGATAATAGGGTATCCTAGGGTATGTTTAGAGATTAATGAGGGGCTCACAACCAAGCTAGGGCTTGGAAAAATGTATGAAATGCAATATCTAATGATTGAACTCAATGATGCAAGAAACTTCACTGAATGAACTATAAATGCAAATAAATCAAAACAACGAAGGAAAAGTATAGAAGAGCACCTAGAAACTTGAGAGAGCTTGAATAGAGGCCTGAAATGCTGAATAACCTAAAATTTAGGCCTACTGGGACTCATATGCTAGTTTGGGCGTATCAGTCCCATATTTGGGTTTCTGTACAAGAACTAGTTTCTAGAAAAGGGTATCTGATACTGTAAAAATCTAAAAATTGACCTAAACTAGGACTCATACACCAGGACTGGCATATGAGTCTAGTTAGGGTTTTTTGGAACTTCAAACTCTAAATTTGGTCTTCAATGTCTGCTCTGTCCTTCCTAATTGGTTTCTGGATCTGAAACCCTGATTTCGAGGTTGTAGGTGATTTTTTGTGAAGATGACAACCTTGTGATCTAACTTGAAAAATGCAACCTAATATTCAAAGGATATTCAAGTCTCCAAAGTACCTCTAGAGATCGAAAATCACACAAAGAGAGAAAAAGAGTTGATTGTTAGGGAATAGGGGTTTTCCTTGGTCAAACCCCTTGTAGGTAATTAAACCAAATGATAATATAATGAAATGAAGGTATGAAATGTGAACCAAAGAGTATGAATCATGGACAATGATACCTTTAATGAGGCCTTGTAAATGATTTCTTGTAAATCTGCAACTCAACATGAAATGGCGTGAAGGATGTAGATCTTGATCTTGACAATAGGTGTAGAACAATGCTTGATCTTGGATCTTTAATGGTACATCACAACACTAGCTAATAAAATGATTGATGCTTGATAATCTTGGCATGATAATGGATCTTGAATTGTTGCAATAATTGATGAAGAATTCTACCCTTGAATGCCTTACAAATGATCTTGAATACTCTCTAGATGATCCTGTGAAGTCTTGGAATGCTTAACTATTGAATACTTGACTTGATAACATGTAGGAATTATGAAATAATGGTTTTAAAACTCATTTATATAAGAAATTCATCTAATATATTGTGTATTATATCCTAGAGGCTAACATACATGAAATTTGAACTTAAAACCTAGTTTTCTCACTCAAAACCTTAAAACTAGGCCAAATGGGACTCATACGCCACCAGTGGTGTATGGGTCCCACCTGGATGGGACTCATATGCCCAAGGTAGCGTATGGGTCCCACAAGGACTATTTGAAGAGAGAATATCAAGGAGTGAATATATTAAGTTTATATGAGGTCTATGTTAGGATTTTGGTTAAAATATGCCTCAAGATGCATAAAATGGGGTCATAAGGACCTATTAATGATGATATAAAGGCCATAAAGGAAAGGGGGCCCAAATTTCAATGTGAAAGTGTAAATATATATACTTTACAACATCAAATTAAGGCAAAAATAGGTCTATTTAACTTAAAATGGCCCAAAATCCCATGTGAATGTGTAAAACACATTACAACACTAGATCAGGTCCATTTGATTTACAAGCCTCCTAAATTTAATGTGAAGGTGCAAATAAATACACTTTACAACACTAAATTAAGGAAAAGTTAGGTTTATTTAGCTTTAAAAGGGCCCAAAACCTAATGTGGATGTATAAAACACATCACAACACTAGATCAAGGTGATATAAAGTCTAATTTATCATTAATTATTCCCAAATTAGGTGAAATTATACCATTTCCAAGGGCGTACAATTTACGCCATTACATCTAGCCCCCACTTTATTGAGAGGATGAACTTGCTTCAAACTCACACTAAAGTAGACATTCAAGAGGGGTCCAAGTGTACCAATGCAAATGACAAATGATCAAAAAGATCAAAGGAGGTGGCCAAGCCCCCATAATTTGAGATCCTTCATCAAAACAACATGAGCACAAAAGGACACGCACAAGGTGTATGATTTGCAACAAAACAAGATACACAAACATACAATGCCAAAGTCATAAAGAAGAAAGAAAAGAATAAGATGGGTGGGTCCAACTTCGATAAAAATGTGCTCACTCTAGGGCCACAAAACTTTAGGTCATCCACAGGGTGAGTATCCATGATACACTCACTTTGGGGCTGCGGAAATCCAGGTCGTCTACGTGGTGAGTATCCTAAAGGGTGAGACACACGACCGATATGTGCCCACATACAAGAGTGGCTAAGGGAATTCACGCCTTCGTTGACTCCCATACAACCAAGCCAATGCTATACCTCTTGATAACTTTGATAAGGCACCACAAAATAATGATCTTCAAGCTTCATGAGACAAGAAAAAAATCGTATGCTTGGAGCTCATGAAAAAATAGTTAACTTTGAGCTTCATGAGGCAAGTAAAACTTTGTGTGCTTGGAACTCATGAACAAATGAGATGGCTCCATAGGCATGCAAGGTGTGCTATGCAAGGTGGCCATATAACCAATAGTGTAAGGTACATTCAAAGAGATTTTTCTTAGTTCGTGTAAGGTCTCTTCATAGTGAGCATCGTGCCTAATGTATCCAAGAGAGGAAAAGTCAAAGAAATATCACACTCTCAAAGGAAATCAAACCCAATGACACCACCAAGAAAAGGACGCATCACAAGAATTGATAGGCCAAAACTAGGGTAAAGAATAAGACATATGTAAGCTTGGTCTAAGTGTCAATCCAGGGATCGTAAGCTTGTGAGAGGTGCTGTGACAGTTTACCTAAGGGAGGAAAGCAATGAATTAAGGGGGAATGAATGCAGCTAGAAAACACGTAACTTTCCTAAATGAAAATCTGGTTTAAATTTTCTATTCTGCATTTCTGACAGAAATGTGACAAGAACTATTAACAATCTGCATAGAACTGTGATAGTAACAACAACTTATTAACACTTCATCAAATTAAAAATACTAAAATCAAAACTTCATGAAATATTATGTCCCAGAATTAAGTCATAAAATATTTGATCAAACTAAACTTTAATTAAAATGCTGAGATTCAAGTCATGTGACTGTCAAAGTTTGAATAACAATACTGAAATAATTTAATCTCAATATTATTGAAAGCTATACTGAAGCAAAAACAAACCAAAATGAAGGCAAATAAAATGCAAAAAATAAAACGTCACCGTGCTTTTCAAGGAGTGGGCCCTTGCTCCATGTTGGAATGGTGGATATAATGGAAAAATTTCTACACTGCCTCAATCAAAATAATCACTATTTTATTTATTAAAAGTTTTATACAAAATCTACTGCCAAAAGTTTGTTAAAGTCTATAAATTCTCCCAACTCCTTTACAATGCGCTTACTTATATATGCATTGTTTGAAACAACGAAATACAATAAATCTTAAGTTTGTTTTAGCCTGCGGCCAACAAAATTAGAAGAGACAAAGATATGAGTCGCTAATCCATAGATTAAAACAATGCTATTATAACAGTGAGAAAATATAGGAGACAAGATTATCTTTGGTTTTGTCCAGCTGGCAAGCTTTTCCTCCACGAGTTTCACTCCAACTACCAAACATGTCCTTTTCATAAACTAATATTTTTATTTTCCTTAAGAAATCACATCCACCATACAACTAGTAGCACATCCTCCATCACGGGTTTTCATATGGGATACAATGGTGCTAAAGTGGCCACGTGGAATTATTGGGTTACAAATATCTTAGCATAAAATAGATTCACATGGATGAAGAATACATGCGGGAAGTGCCACGAGGAACCAAAGGAACATCACCATTGGATAAAACAATGCACAATAATCTCGATGCCACCTTGACATAAATAAATTGCTGGTTAAAGAGTAATGCACAAAAGTTCCTAACCAGAAAGTGAAAGGAAGATATTCTGAATAAAAGGTGACAAGAAGTTCTTGTGATCTGCATGCTACAAGCTTTATTTTTCAAGGATTAAAATCATAATTCTTATTAGTAAAGACAATCAATCATTAATTTCTATATTTTATCCAAAACTATATGAAATACCACTTATATATATTTAATCATATGCAACATAAAATAGTGAAATAGTATGATATGGAACGAAAATGGAATGTGGAAGTGGATATGGAGGTATATGAAACAGGCTAAAATGTGGCATAAAATGGGACACAATTGGCTCTCATCAAGAATAAAGAAAACCACACAATGAAACATGAGTGTCGATGTATGCCCCCACTTTAAAGCGGATGCTAACACCATTGTTGTGAGCAATTTCTTTAAAGTAGAAGAAGACATGAGAGGCTATTCAGAAAGCCCTATTCCAAGTCATATGTTCTCAAATGAAATTACATCATGGATAAGTATGTCACATGCAAGCCAAATTAAGGCATGTTGTGCACATCCCAAGCTTTCTCTTATATTTACATGAAAGTTAGTCAACTAGCCAAAAGAGACAATGACAAGTGACATACGAGGACAAGGCTACCTAACCCCTTGCCCCCACTTAGTGCAGGACAAGGATGAGCCGAATAAGATGAAAATAAGTTTCAATTAGAGGAACTAGGTGCTTCAACACAAGGAAGAGCACCACAGTCCCTAAGATGTTGAATTTTGTTACTCAAAGCCTTAAATTCATTAATATCATGACCATGAACTCTATGATATACACAAAATGAATTCTTGTAGTAGAATTTTTTTCCGTGTTCTTGGAGGAGCCTTGACAAGATACCCTCTTAATCAAAATTAGAAGATGTTTCATTATTTTGCGACAAAGATATCTCTTGCTTAGTACAAGGTGTCATACTTACGCAAGACTCTTTAGATTGCGATATTTTGTTTTCTTCTATAAAGGAAGATGCAAAATCTATCGAATTTGAATCGTAGGTGTTTTGCATGGTGACATTAATGTTAAGCGAGGATTTCTTTTCTTTTTTCATGTCTTTCAAAGGATAGTAATTAGGAACTTTAATGTCTATCATTTTAGGATGCACTACTATTAAAGTCATCTTACAAGAATATTTTGTAATAGTGTTGATATTGAGTGATGGTTTGTTTGATGGTTTGATTTCTATCAAAGGAAAATAACCAAGACCACAAGTTGTTTCTTGTGTGTTAGGATCTATAGGGACACAAATACCTTGTTTGTTAGCACCACATCCTTTTCCATTATAACCAAGTTGTTTCATCATTTCATAACCTTTTCCATAAATATTCTTCATCTCTTTTGAATTTAGTGGTTGCTCATAATTAAGTTCATCAATTTTTTTGGTGTAATTTGTTGTCTTTTGTTTTAAAGTGGTTGAGGTGGATGCTTTCGAAGGGTTTTCCAAATTTTGTGTTGACGTTACCTCTTTTTCTTTTCCCTTTTCGTAGTCTTTGTTTATGATCTTGTATTCACCCATGAATGTTGGTTCAAAATCTAAGGAACCCCAATCATCTTATAATATATCTGTGACTTCTTCAATGTGTTTTTCTTGGTATTTTTGTTGCACGGGTTGTAGTTGTGTAGTTGGTGTTAATTTTTTCAAAGGATTCTCCTTGTTTTTAAAACTCAATGTTCAAACAACTGTTTGGTTTAGGATCGGCTTTGAGTATATGCACTTTGTTTTTGTAGACATATTTCATGATATGATGCAAAGTAAAAGGAACACCATTCATTTTCATGAATCCATGGTCTCCTTAAAAGGAGGTTATATGAAAGATCACGAGGCATAACATGGATTGATGTTTCTAATGTGGCCTCTCCAGTTGTAATAGGTAAAGTGATCACACCAAGCGGTTATTTTCCCACATTATCAAATCCACTAATGGATAAAGAGGTGGGTTGGATTTTTGATCTATCTACACCAAGCCTATCCAAAAGGGTCACACTACACATATGAAGGGCTGAGCTATTATCGACAAGGGTTTGCTTTATGCCTCTTCCCTTGTATTGAACTATTACCATGAAAGCATCATGTTGTTTTTGCACTTCCAAAGGAGGGAGATCATTTTGGTGGAAAGGAATGTTAGCATTTATTCCTTGAATCATGGTTGCTATGTCATTCGGGTTTGCACTAGAGGGAACCAAAATTCATTGCAAGGCACTTTGAATCATGTTATGTTAGTGAGGGGATGCTTGAATAAGGTCCCATAATGATATCTTAGCATGAGTATTTTTTAGCTGTTCGACAAGATCATACTCCTTTCCACAAGGAGGACCTGGTAAGATAAGGTTATGCAAGATAGGCTTGGGAAAGGAGGACCTGGTAAGATAAGGTGTTTGTCTTGGCTGTGGATTGTTTCTAGTGTTATATGTATGATAAATGATGTTTGTCTTAGGTGGGTAAATGATAAGTTAGGTTTGTTTTGAGTTTGTGGTTTGTGTGAAGCTGGATAAAGAATTAAGGGATTCCTAGGATGTCCCGCAGGGTATGTAGGAGGTCCATTAATCAAGGGGGATATAATGGAAACTTGCACATTCATAACCTCAACGGTCTTGGTTTGATGTATTTCTAATAAAGGGCAATCTAGTGTCCTCTTTTCACCATTATCTAAGGGAGCTGAAATGTTGTCATTTTATCTCGCCATGATATATTCCCTATTAGTAGAGTTTTTAGGATAACTACAAACTAGATGTTTATGACATTCAAAGGTTGGTTCTATTGGTTATTTTTTTAGAACCAAAATTAATCTCAATCCCTACCTATGAATTTTCTAGAACTCAGTTGTTAGAAAGGTTGAGGATTGGCCAACGAATGAGTAACAGTTGCAAGACTCTTACTCCTACACTTTGGGCTCTGTTAGACCCGGGAGGGTAATCCCACAATGTAAAATTAGGAATTCACACGGCTACACTTGAACACATTTCCAATAACAAATGCTTCTCATAAAGTCACTCAATAACACAATACATCAAATAAGTTGGCATCTCATTTATTAATGTCTTATCTTAGGAGCATGAGAAGACATAACTCAATACAAAACAACTATAGTGGTATCCATTTGAGAGTATATAACATTAGAGTGATTAGTTTTTGAATCAACCAATAAACTGAACCATGAACACTTTGCACAGACCAGTGCCCTTATCCAAATACAGAGTCAATATCAACTTATGTAACTCGATAACAACTTAAACAATATCACATATAGTTCTAAGAAATTTTGCATTACAACATTCCTTTATAACATTCATGATTATTATTGCTTATAACTATCCTAGCACCCAATTCTTACAAGTTATTAATCTCACCTGAGAACTTACATTAATTCATTCGACTAATAAGCAGGGATGAAATTAAACATCTTATTGACAAACAACAGAGACAAAAAAATGAATCCTTGATTTCTTTCATTCGTAACTTATAAAACAAGCACAAGGAGAGATAATAACCATGAAATTGGTATTACAATGTATTGTATTTGCTATACTATTGTCAAAATTACACACATGACAATGAACTATGAACTTAAGACAGAAACACAAAATATGCTATGTATTCCTATTACAACTTTCTGTGTAACTCAATTTTCAACCAACACCTTGCTTCTGGCCCAAAATTCTCTCTTATAGAGATGAAAGAACAAAACAAGCCTTAGGCCAAGAAGCACACCTATCAAAAACTCATTGGACCACTGTAAAAAACATTCCTTATTCAGTTACACTTGAGCCTTCAAGTGGCTAGAAGAAACATGAGGCAAATTTAACCCACATCATTGTCGAGATCAGGTCCCACCTCAAAAGGCATCATTTGTTCGTTGTAGCAACTTCAAAATATTCCCCGCACACTCAAAATATCTTCCCATGGAAAACCAATCAACAAAATTTATGAAGCAAGGAAAGCAGATAAAGAAACAAAGCTGACTAATCCATATTAGCACCCGTGCCACCAATCTTCATGTTGAGGGAAATAAAATATTTTACAATACTTTATCAAAAGCCTAATTTGCACTATTTTCAAGCTATGTATTGTTTTTATTCCCCTTACAAACTTACTCAGTATATTTTTCCAACCAAGTAGTATACTCCTCCTCAGTGGGCCACTTTACATCCAACAAAATTTGCACCTTTTCATCGTGTTGAGTGTACCTAGCATCAATTAATGCTCTGTCCTCTTTAATACAGATGTCCATCCCTCTTTCAATCTCCATCAACATATTAATATGTGGATTCAACAAAGTATAGTCAAGAAAAATCAGAGGCATTTTAGTTGATGTGAGTAGATCTCCTAATTCCTCTCTCCATTTTTCAAACTGATGTAACTCACCTTTGTGATTAAATATTGTAGGAATACCACACTTCATCATATCATTGAATATTCCTAGCTTATTTTGGAGCTGCATACCTAATTTTCCATGAAAGGTGGTTATTTCATTAATCAAATCAATATTTCACAAAATCTCAAGGATGTTAGTAGGTGTTGTTGACTGTTATTTAATTCCCAACCGGATCTTCAAGTGTACCTATGGATTTTCCAAATCCAATGATCAGCAACCTAAAGGGGTTGGCCAACAAATGAGATAAAGCAAACTAGTTTTCCTCCTGCACTTCGGGCTCTGCAAGACCCAAGAGGGTAATCCCACAATGTTTGTCTTACAACCTTAATACATAATCTAATTCCACATTGCATAATAACATATACATTCTCATTTAGTGCTAAATAGATGAAATCCTTCAAGAAGTCGGCTATTCCTTTAAATATTAATCATCCAAAAGTTGAGAATCCACACAACAAAAGGTAGGTGAATCAAGAATTCATCAATAAGTGAATTTTCTCAAGTTAAAAACTAGATGTGAAAGAAATGCACTCAATACTTAAAGATCGGTGTCATATCTTAAGGCAGAGAGTCACAATAAAGTAAATTGAACTACAAGGCATATTTCATTCTTAGGCAGCCATGATTTTTGCAAATTGCATTACAATTCACATATCAATACTTGAACTCTATCACTACTTATGAATCCACTAAACACTCACATTAATTCACATGTTAACCAAGGAATTTAACTGATTTCTTGAACCATAGCCATTATTAAAATGCATCTCAACGTAAACAAGAATGAAAATTAATGCAAATGATATTTGATCAGATTCGCATTAATAATTCATGTAAGATATTATAGATGGAGAGAAATAGATTCAAAAGTTTTGTTTATTCAACTTAGACATGCTTAGAAACCCTATAATTGACAAAAGTTACCTATCTAACTCCAAAATTAAGATATAGACTCATAATGTATGTTCTTTGTGTTACCACTTTGCATGCTCAAGTCTATAATTCAACAAAAGACCCCGTACAATAGCCTTGAATTCCCTTTTATAAGATTAAGGGGAAAACAAGCTTCGGGCTATTGGTCGGTCACACTAAATTTCATTTCGTATTTCATGATATTTCATTTCATTCCAACCCCCAAACGGTTGAATTTGCACTCACAAAATGGGAGGGAAACACCAAGAGGCAAAATATATGCAACAACATGACGAGCTCACACCATTATTGTATAATTATTACATACCCCAACACCACTTGGCCAAAACAAAAAACATGAAAGCATGAGAAAACATAGCAAATAAATTAGCTGGAGGACCATGTGCATTTTCCTAATTGGGGGGATATAAATTTTGAACAATTAATTTAAGAGGCCAGACTTGTATTATACTTGACCATGCATTATATCCACTCCACCACCTTTGTAGCTCACTCTACATATTTTTCCAGCCAATTCCTGTACTCATCCTTTGTAGGCCAATTGACATTTAGCAGTTTTTGTATTTTAGCATCATATTAATTATACCTAGCATCAATTGTCACCCTGGCGTCTTTCACGAAAGTGTCCATGCTTACTTCAATATTAATGCAATTATCAATTAAACCATTAAGTACAAATAAATTCAATTTATCATCAATATATACGATCTATGGACACATAGTTGTTTGATGCTTGAAGAGGGCCCTCCATGATGTATAATCCTTAACTGTTCCATCTTCATTAAGGATCTTCGACATAACTTGGTCTTCCATTTCCTTGAAGGTTTTTATTTTTCCCTGCAATTTTCCACCAATCCTTTCATGAAATCCAGTAACTTCACCAATTGTTTCAACTACTTTTATTATGCTAGGAAGATTAATTGGAGCTTCAAAGTCTCCTTTTGCATTTTCTATAATTTCCCTCAAACTATTTAACCTGTTGCTCCATTTATTCCAAGTGCTTTTGAAAAAATCTTGAACATGTTAATTTTTTTCATATGCTTCATGGATATCTTTATAAGTTGACCATGTGGATTCTGCATTGAGGGCAGCCCTATACAACTTATAACTTAGAATATATTTGGCCATATCCTTGGTAACATTGTTCATATCTTCCTGAAGCTTGTTCTTCTCAAATTTAGTTGCTTGGAGATCCCTTTTCAAAGAATCAACTCTTAGTTTCAAAGTATCTTTATCTTGTTGTGAAAAATGAGACTGTGAAGATGTAAGCAAGGTTTTCTACTTCTCCTTGGATACAATGAATTTCATCTTATTGTATTCTTCAATCAATTTGTTGTGTTTCCAACAAATTTGTATACCTGGATTGAATGATCTCAGTAGTATCAGTTGATACTCAACATATAAAAATGTATTGTTAACCTTGCAACCTATGTAGCTATCATCTTTGAGGCTCTTCCTATGATCAATTCCCCCGAGAGGCCAGTCATTGTTCTGCTAAGTGTGCACTATCCTGAATCTGGTGTTAGTGACCAAATAACCAAAATATGCAAACTGGGGCTAAACCCTGAACCAAATGTCTTCTCATCAAAAGTTTCATCTAAAACCAGAGCACTAGGGTTACTTCTGATTGCATCAAGAGCAATAATGGAAGACAAATCCCATCTTGGCATTATCAGCATCCCACTCTCCTTAATGAGTTTTCTAGCCTCCATGGGATTCATTTTCTTAATTTATTGGACTATCTGTTCCTCAATCTGCTTCTTGACCTCTTCATGTTGTGAAGGATCAACTCCTTATTATGCCTTTCGTAATTTTTCATTTATTTCTCGAGCCCTTAGCTCAACTATGAATTCCCTAAATTCCTTAGTTTTAATAAAATAATCATCTTCTAAAAACTTTGTATAGGCTAGAACCCTTGCATCATTGTCCTGGTTTTCATCATACTCCCAGGGTATTAGCCTATCATCTGGAACAAAGGGTTCCATTACATCTCCCACATCTGGATTTGAAAACTCTTGTTCTATTCCTTGATCAATGGGGATTGACTTATTAGAGGGTTGTTGCATCTCCCCCTCAACATTCTGTGTTTCCTCAACATCTTCACGAGGAAATTCCAAAGAAGGCACATCTCCCAAGTCACCTAGTTGTTGTTGAGCGCCATCTGTTCTACTTGTTGCACCTTCTATAAAAAAGTGTCATCACTGAAATCACTAAGCAACATCTCCATCCTCTTAAAATTATTAGTGATTTGCTTGTAAGGGCTTTCATAATAAGAATTCTTGGTGGCAATCCTCTGCTCAATCTCCATAGCTTTCATCCAGATCTTCTCCCTATCTAAGATAACAACAAATGTAGGCAGATTCTTGATCACATCTTCCTTATGATAAAATACATGGGTACCATATCCAAATATTCCCCTCTTGATATTTTCTTTATTAATAAGTCCTCCAGGATCAAATTTTATAATGGGAGTTGTTTCCATTCTCAAATTATTCATCATTATTCCAAACACATCATAAGCTTCCTTATTAGAAATAATAAAATGATCAAAAGAAAAATTAGTTGCAATGATGGAGGCCTTCTTAGATAATCTGAAATTTTCAGCATCATAGTTTGCCATCTGCCACATTATTTCAATAAATCCAACCTATCAGAATTAAATCTAGGAAAAAGGTGTGGTTACATAGTAGTTCCATAACACCTGAAGATTGTGCAATTGTGACATAAATACCAATATCCCCAATTGCACTCATAATTAAGGTCATCCCCACAGTCCCTTGGCCTCAATAATGCCTGGATTGTTTTAGAAATTCTCTTAGTTGGCTTCAGCCCCAACTATACCTGAATGGTGTGTTTGATATCATTGTAAAATCCAACATAACTAGAAATTGGGAAATGCAAATCCCAAATGTCTGTCCACATTTGGATAGGAAATTGATGATTATTTCATCCACTTGTCTTAACCTCAAAAAATAATTAAACACTTCACTTGCCTCCCACAATAGCATGTGCATCGACAATGAATAATGTTTGAATTTCAATGGGGTTTTCCTCTCCTTTAACCTTACCAAATCATAGTGCAATTGCTTAGCAACCCAGTGAGCATAACCAAAACACCTATGTCGATTTCTATGTTGAATATCCATAATCATGATTAAAAATGGTGAGGTTATCCTCCCATCATACTTTATTCCTAGTACTTGACACAACATGTAATATGTATACTTGAAATATTCTGCAAATTCCTCACAATCAAATGGCTCAATATCCTTAGGTGTAAAAACTGAGCTCTTCTCATGCTTGTGTTTTGGTAGCTCACCTCTTCTTATTCCAATTCTATGGTCAACATACTCCTTTTGCAACTTTTCAATAATAATTTTCTCATTGGCATCAGGGTTCATTCCAAAAACCTGTATGACCTTGCTTCTCTTTATTTCCAAGATTGTTTTTCCATCTGTGTCAGTTATTACCCCGTTGACCTCATCATACCGATCTACAAGTTGCAACATCAAATCTACTTCCACAAAGATGTTAGGGATAACTAATTTCCCTAGATCAAAACTTCACGTGTTTCACCTAGGATGAGGAGAATCTCTCCTTCTAAAACAATATAAGAACATATCCTACCCAAATATTGGTATGGCGACATCACCAATTTTTGCTATAATGTCCTTGAAATTTGAAGTCAACACTCCTTCCCCAGTGGACTTTCTACCACTTGTTTTAACATCTGGAGGCTGGTATTTGTCCATAAAATAGATACACTGCTTTGGTTGCCCCCTTTTCCTCTCTGTATTCTTAGATGGTTGTGGCATATCATGGGGAACCTTTTTCTTTTTTCTTTTGGGTGAAGATTTAGAGGAGGATGACTTAGCCGACTGACTCATTTTAACTTGACTAAAGTTTCTATGTTTGAAGTCAAATTGGGTTTTGGGGATTGAAATCCTACACCTAATAATGTAACTTCAAATAGAGTTATATCCCCTTTTCTACTACCCCAACTAGATTTAGAGTTCAACATTGTCAACAAGATCAAACCCTAGCTTACCCGAAAGAATAGTCGAAACACTTTGAATTGTTGCATTAATTCTTGTGAAGGAACAAGAGAATTTTTTGGAGTTCAATTTCAACTTACTTGAGAAATCCTCTGAGATTCTTTTTTCCTTGACTCTCATTGCTCCGATGTCTTCTTTAGCTCCCGATATGTTATAATGAGGAAAAAAATATATTTTCAAGTTCCTTTTAGAACAATTCGACCAAGTAAAATCAACATTAATGGCACAAGAAGGCTCGTGTGTGTGAAATTAATCCCTTTGTCAAAGTGGCCATTCTTGTTTGAATCTGAGCCATCGATCTACACACTTTCAAAATCCCATCAATGGTTTGAGTGACTCCACTATCTCATTACTCCATTTGGTGCTTCTTCATGTTCCATGAGCATTAGCCATCATGGGTTAGTTTTCACTTTAGGCTCTCAACGAGTGATGGTAGTGCAACCAACGAAGAAATATGATCCATTGATCTTGATCCTAGATGAACCCGCACGATGAATCCCTAACCATATTGATGATCACGTGTTCATCCCTTACTGAGCGATTTCAACCCGTGAATTCTCGGTCCCACCGATGAGGAGTAGCTCAACCCATCGACGGTCGCGAGTTTTAGTTTAGAGTGCGAGAAACAACCGACAATAGTAACAAAGCCAACAACGGGTTAAAACATAACCACATCGCTCATCAGACACTATCCCTTGGTGGTAGCAACGAAACACGTGATGGGTGATGGAGCATTTAATGTGTTGGCAAGAGACATTGCGTATATCACTTGGTATTGTCATTGATGGGAACTATAATTGATGATTAGATCCTCACACCATCATTTGTCCATACTGTCATGAAGATTGAAGATTGTCAAGAAAGAATAGTGTATCGGGTAGCACAATGTTCATTGATCTATAAGATGATTTCAGGTTATCACTTTGCTTTGCGCATCTCAAGGAATAACTATTGGCATATTATCTTTGTTTTATCTGAAGCGCAACGGCTCGTATCAGTTCGTGTGAAAGATAGGAGACTCAGTGATCAAGTTCTCAGTTTTTCTTGTATTAAGGCCAACCTCATGAATGTATTAATTTGCACATGTGTGAGAACTTATTGGCTAAGTATTTCAATGTTTGTATATCTTCATTTGGGTCCTAGCCAAGTTGTGGCCGATCATTAAGGATACACATTGTATATTTCTCATAATGTGAGCCGACAATTGTAATTCTCTTGTGTTCTTTTGAAGCCGACAAAGTGTAATCAAATCCTATGTTGCAGATATATATACATGATCGACTGTATCATTTTGAGTGATGAATAAGGTGTGTGTGTCCTAAATTCGAGTTAGAGTAGAGAAAAGGTGTGATAAAGCACAGTTTCACTTGCACATAGAAGATCTGTGTTGTGTGTGTGAGCAGAGCAAAGCAAAATTATAGAATTAGTTTGTAAGGGAGCAAATCTATTGTTGTACTTAATCTGGAACTGTAATCAGGAATTTTAGATGCTATCATCTCAGTTCAAATCCTCAGATGGTTTTAATCTGAACTCTTTTTCTTTGAGCAGTGAGCTCTAGGAAGCGCGCCTGAATGCAAGTGTATTCCCCTTTTGTAATCCTCATTTTTTAGTATAATCAGAATCATACTTGTGGATTGGCCATCCATCGTGGTTTTTCCCCTAACAGGGTTTTCATGTAAAAATATTGGTGTTATGGTGTTGTGTTTACTTTTCTGTTTATGCATTACCATTGAATGTTATTAATGTTGTGGAGTTAAAGATTGTTAAGATTAATTATTACACAACACTGATTCACCCCCCTCTTAGTGTGCCTTGTTTCCAACAATTGGTATCAGAGCTAGATCCTCAGAAGAAGAAGTCTAACATCTTGGGGATATCTTGGATTTTTTTTCAATGGATTTAGGCAATCTTGAACAACAGCTTATGGTAGCTCTAGATGATCTTGACCAGTCAAAAGTTGATGTCCAAAAACTACAAATGAATCTTAAGGATGCAAAAAAATTCATTGAGTCTCTGAAAGGAAAGATCAACAAATCAAAAGACAAGAGAAAGGAACTCTGTGATCAGATTCAATAGAAAGAGAATAAGAGCACTGAAGATGGACAATCAAGCAAAGCCTTAAAAGAAAATATAGAAGAATGTGAAAAGCTTACCCAAGAAAATACAATTTTGAAAGTTGAAATGGAATCCATCACAATGAGAATGACCAAAGAGATTGAAGACATAAAGAAGAATGAAGAAAATATGGCTCAATCCCTGAAAGAAAAATTTGAGGTATGTAGTCAATTGGATGATGAATTGGAAGTATCTAGAAACAGTGAAGAAGCACTTGAAAGATAGTTGGATGATCTCATAAATGAACTTGCTATTGCAAATGAATACAAAGAAAAGTTCAAAGCTAGTTCTTCCATGCTTGATGAACTAATTGATAATCAAAGGAGTCATGGTGACAAAAGAGGTCTTGGATATGTAGAAGGAGAAAGGTCAAAATCTGGACAAAAGAATCTTGGTTAGAGGAATTTATGACACAGATAATTCAAGCAAGGAAATCAAATGAATAGACCTAGAAGGTATCCGGTAAGACAACCTAATGCTCAAAATTTTAATGGATACTATTTTAACTTCAAAATTTTTGGACACATGGCTTCTCAATGTAGAAGTAGGATAAATCAAAGTGGTCCACACTTTTGAGGTCAATGTTTCAATTGTCACAAGATTGGTGATAAGTCAAATGAATGTAGAAGTATGATGAATCAATCTCATAGAAATGTCAGTTGCTACACATGCAATAGACTTTGCCATACTGCTAACCAATGTAGATCAAGAGGAAACAAATGGAACAATTCTTTTGGAAAGAGAAAATTTGTATGCTACAACTGCAACAAATTTGGTCATATTGCAACACACTATTGGATCAGAAAAGGTCCAATAAATCAAAAGAGAAACGTGCAAAAGGATGTGAAAGGAAAAGGTGAGATCACTGTAGATGAATTTAGGCAAAAAATGCAAAAGAAATAGGTGAAGAAAGAACGCTCTACTGAAGAAAGTATGCCGACACCAAAACCTGCTTTTGGAAATTCCTCTAGGAATTCCTCTGGGAATTTGTCTCAAGCCTTTGGCCTAGGGGGAGTAGGAAACAAAATTAGATGAACCCCTAACCGACAAGTGTCACTGGATGTGGATGTATTCAGTAGATGTATAGATGATCAAAAAATTCTACTGAACTCATTAGTACAAGTGGCATATCAAATTGGAGGTCCACAAATGCTTTATCAATCACGGTGTACAAATATAGTGTAACAAGATGTATTAGGGTTAAGGCATTTATTACGACAAAAAAATTAGGTATGTAAAATATAAAAGGTCACTTCTCCACTTCATTTTTCACCTTTCATTTGGAAGAGAAGAAGTCTGGAGAGCTCATAGGCGATCTTTGGCGATTTGAAGTGAGATTCGAGCATCGAAAGTGATTCTGCATTCAAATTACGATCCAACGAAAAAGGTATTTTTCAGGAAACTCTGAAAATTTTTGTTTTGGGAAAATGAATACTCCTTTGGTAGTTGAAGTTAAGGATTGACCTCGACCTAAATTCAAGTGGCACCCCTACAAATCCCACGAGACCGATCCTCTAGGATCTTTTTCGTCCGTTCCACACGAAGTCCTACATACATAGGATATTAGGGTTTATGTTCATGCAAACATTGAAGAATTGGGATGTTCTCAATTATTGAATTTATACAATAATCATCTTGTTGATGAATAATTTAGTGTGAATCCAAAACACAAAATCTAGGAAACGAAGAAATTCATTCAGATGGCTAAATTTCCCATATTTCTTGAATTAGAATGGGTCTATTATGTCTTGAGTTGGGTACATGATGAGTTTATGTGGCTTACTATTCCATTCAAAATTACTAAGGAATCCATCAGTGTAGTAATCGGTCTTATTTCCTTCGGTGGATTACCTGTTCTCAAGTCCATGAAAAACCAGACAGTTACATATGCCACAAAATTAACATATGATAGAAGGGCAATGACCATCGACAAAATTATTGATGTAAATGTGAAATTTTCATCCATGGTCATAGGTTACCAAATTCACCATTCTAGCCATGAAAATTCAGTGTCCAACACAACAATCTATGCAGCTTACCAGATGGTAAAAGAAGATGCTGATTATGACCTTTGTGAGTTGCTGAGAATTCAGTTGATGGAGAACTTGGCTAAGATAAAGAAAGACAAGAAAAATTCATTCAAATATGGTACTCTACTTTTGTGTCTATTTTTCTACTTCATGGAAGAAATTTTGAGAGTCAAAAAGGTTCATTGGCGAAGAGATGTACCGATAGATGGACAAATCAGAGATTTGTTATACAGTCCCGAGGACATGAAATCAAGAAATGCAACTATGTGGGGATATTTCAAAGATTTCCAATCTGTGATGCAAGCAAGGGAGAGGATTCCTACCTCTATTGTAGAGAAATACAAGGAATCTATTTGCTTCATAGTGAGTATTGATCAATGCATGATGGAGGCCACTGATTCCAGGACAATTTGGATCATTTCCATGGGATATGAAGTTGATGAGAAGGTTTTGGATATGTACGCTCAACACATATTGAGCATGCTAGTGGATCCAATAGAAGATAAATTTGGTACATATGCTGACAAGGACAAACAGGTGCATAGTGAGCTAAGAAATCCTGTTGGTACTAAGAGAGTAAGAAAATAATTTGAAATTATTGTAGAAAGTTTGGGAGTATCTGCAAAATTGCTTCAAGAAGCTAGACAGAAAAGGGCAGAAGAGGAAGTAGCTAGTCAAGCCACTAAGGAGGCATCAAAATCATAGCCAACTAGTCCAACAGTGCCAATTGGTCAAACTAGAACCACCAGGAGCTCCGTATCTCAATCCGCCCCTGCAACAAAGGCCACTCCTGTAAAAACTAAACCTAAGAGATTCAAAAAGGAAGGAAACAAAAAGAGAAAAAGAGTATATATGTCTGTTTCAGATGATGAGAAGACAAAGTCTGATGAAGAAATAAAAGAGATCAAGCATCAAGGCACCAAAACAACAATATTCTCAAAAGGAAATCCTTCCGGTGAGAGTGATCATGCAAAGAGGAAAGCAAAGACTGACAAACCAGGTATGTTATTCCAAGCAGTTGAAAAGGCTCTGGTTCAGGATGTAAATCTCAATCCAATTCATAAATGGTACATATATTTTGATGTATCTGACAAAAGAATTCTGGAAGAGGAAAATATAAAGCACATGAATGTTTTTAATAAAGTTTTGATTGGGATTATGAATAGTCTACCAAAAAGTTTTTATGACATTCTGGAAGCAAGAAGGTTAAGTGCTAGAACCGAAGAAGAGAAAATGAGAAAGATGATTCTTGCTAAACTATATCCAACAATGTCTGTGAAGTCACAAAAGAAACAAAGGAAATTCTAAGAGAAATACTATTGAAAGAAACAATTGAAGTTGTGTCTGAGAAAACACATGTTGTCAATGATCTACCTGATTTGGTAGAAGAAGTTGGAGAAGGCAATGTTAATGCTGATGATAATGTTGATGCTGCTGTCAACACTAAAATTCTTATGAATGATGAGGGTATATCAGTTGAAAAAGTGTAAATATCCAAAGCCGAATCAATACCTTCAGCTGAGGAAATACTAGTTGAGGAGAAGAAAGATAGTGTCAAAGCAGCTTTGATTGCAACAAGAGAAACTGTTGAGTTTGTAATTTTTTTTTTGGTCGCACAAAAGGAGGAACTGGATTCAAAATTTATTGAAGGTCCTATTCACTTGTCTACTTTAAGCCCAATTCAAAAAATTAAAGTAGCAACATTTGCTGAAGCTTGGGCCAGAGAATAGCTACTTCAATCACACATTGAGGACAATGAACTACTAAATTTGGCATTCGGAGTACAGGAGAAGATAATTCCATCTTATGTAAAAGATCCAGCTAGCTCATCTTCCTATGAACTAAAAAGGCTAATCAATTCAGTTAGGACTCACATTGAGTCGTTAGAGAAGTCAGCCATGGAAAAAGTGCAAAATGAATTTGATGCTAAGAGGTTCCAAGGAGTGAAAAAGTTGATTGCCCAAGATAAAAGCTTCTTAACTACATGCATTAAGAATATGCGGAATGCCTTATCAGAAGGAGGGAAGATCTATAAATCATGTCTATCTTTTTCAAAATTCACAGAGGCAAATGAAAAGAAGATCAAAGACTTGAAAGACAAGTTAAATGACATCTCTAACGCATTTGATCCGATAGATTCCAATATTGGGAAAGCAGAAGGTGAAGTGATGTCTCTGCTCAATAACATAAAATGTTTGTAGCATGAAAATGACAAAATTGTTTCCAGAAGTTGTGAACTCCGAAGCATAATTTTTCCTAAACTTGACATATTGTCAAATGCTCTAAAAGAAGGAGAAGACTCTATAGGAGTTGCTGATCCAAACAACCTGGAGACCGTGAAGACACAATCTTATTTGATATGTGGTCTCATCACAATTATGGAAAGTCTTAAAGAAATTTGTGTTGGAAATCTGGTGCAACTGAAGAAAGATTTTGTTGACATCTTGTAGCTCACGTAAGTTATAGTTTTTTGCATAACCGTTTTTGGTGAATTGACCCATTTTTGGCATGCGATCCCAACCTTTTCCATTGAAGTCAAAGGGGGAGAATAAGTGAAGTGAAAAATGCTCAATCATCTCAAGGGGAGAACTGTATTTTTGAATTTTTGGTAGCAGTATAGTCTATCTTGGTACTTGGTCCGACACTTAGTTATTTTTCACTAAGTGTTGCCATCAATGCCAAAGGGGGAGATTTTTGGCAAGAGACACTATGCATATCACTTGGTATTGTCATTTACGGCAACCATAATTGATGATCAGATATACACACCATCATTTGTCCATATCGTCAGGAAGATTGAAGGTTAAGCAAGAACAGTGTATCGGGTAGCACAGTGTTCATCAATCTATAAGATGATTTCAGGTTATCACTTTTCTTTGTGAATCTCAAAGAATATCTGTTGGCATATTATCTTTGTTTTATCTGAAGTGCAACGACTCGTATCAGTTCATGTAAAAGATAGGAGACTCGGTTATCAAGTTCTTACTTTTTCTTGTATTAAGGCTGACCTCGTGAATGTATTAAGTTGCGCATGTATGAGAACTTATTAGCTAATTATTTCAATGTTTTGATATCTTCATTTGGGTCCTAGCCAAGTTGTGGCTGATCATTAAGGGTACACATTGTATATTTCTCATAATGTGAGCTGACAGTTGTAATTCTCTTGTGTTCTTTTGAAGTCGACAAAGTGTAATCAAATCCTATGTTGCAGATATATATACATGATCGACCGTATCATTTTGAGTGATGAATAAGGTATGTGTGTGTCCTAAATTCGAGTTAGAGCAGAGGAAAGGTACGATAAAGCACAGTTTCAATTGCACATAGAAGATATGTGTTGTGTGTGTGAGCAGAGCAAAGCAAAATTACAGAATCAGTCTGTAAGGGAGCAAATCTATTATTATACTTAATCTGGAACTGTAATCAGGCATTTTAGATGCTATCATCTCAGTTCAAATCCTCAGATGGTTTTAATCTGAACTCTTTTTCTTTGAGCAGTGAGCTCTAGGAAGTACACCTGAATGCAAGTGCATTCCCCTTTTGTAATCCTCATTTTTTAGTATACTCAAAATCATACTTGTGGATTGGCCATCCATCGTGGTTTTTCCCTTAACAGGGTTTCCACGTAAAATATTGGTGTTATTGTGTTGTGTTTACTTTTTTGTTTATGCATTACCATTGAATGTTATTAATGCTGTGGAGTTAAATATTGTTAAAGTTAATTATTACACAACACCGATTCACCCCCCCTCTCAGTGTGCCTTGTTTCCAACATAATGGTAGGAAAGACACCACATTTCTCATCATAGGTTACTCCTTGGTGGTGATAAAGGAATAGGTGATGAGAGATGAACCAAAAATAGTTAAAAGAATGATGCATCACTCATCGCGAGTTTGACACAAGCCATTTCATAGAGACATGCGATGGGTGATAGACCGCCAAAGGATAAACTTAAAATATTTTAAACACACATGGGCGTAAGTTTTTTTTAAAAGGGGACTTCCTAGGCACGATGAGTGAATTAGGTATGATGCCAGTTAAACCATGAGACTTAAGACCATGAGAATTTATTAATGCGATCGGTTACCAGATACAACTGGTTAACATAATAATATAAGCCAAAGGGTAGTTGAAGGTGCAAATATGAATAAACCTTAAACCCTAAACCCTGAGGCATGAACAAGCACAAATTGATCAATTTATGAACATGGGACAAATGGGATCAAGGATAATTTTAGGGTTCCACCAGTGGCTTCGACTGGGGATGTATGTCTCTTATAGGCATAGAAAGATCTCAGATTTTTGGTTACGCAGACCAAAAACAAAGAAAACCAAAAGGGAACCTGCTCGGACTAGGCAAGAAGACACAACCGAAGGGAGACAAACCAAACCTTCTGTACACAAATTACAGAAATATACATTGTACATGGAGAAGAACCTCTTTCAAGAGAAATAGGGGTTCAAGAATTGTCCATGTATTGGAAATTCTTGAATCTCACCTGTGAGGGACTGCAAGAAATATGAATCCTCTCTGTGTGTCTCTGTAATCAAATATGGCCCCAACCACAGAGTATCAAACTTGCCATGTTTTCCTTTATCTTCCATTATTGCATTCCACATTAGAACCATGTACCCAACATTAAAATTCCTTTCAATGGCCCTTTTTTCATAGAGGTGTTTGGCTTGGAGCTACAAATTTTCATTTCTCTTATGAGCTTCCCTTATAGTTTCATCAAGCTCAATCAACTCCTCCACTCTGTGTTGCATCTCATCATAGATATCATTATCATATTCTTGTATAAACTTATAAATTTTAAGAAAATTATTGTGTGTTATTCTTTCCTCTACACCATAGATAAGGTTAAAAGGGGATTGCCCAATGGATTTCTTCACAGTTGTCATATCATCCCATAACGCAAGCTGTATCTTTGAATCTCATGCTCTTATTTTTTCTAGTAACCCATTTGATGATCTTCATCAAAATTTTGTTGCTGGATTCAAACTGCCCATTCGCTTGAGGTGATATGGGGATGAATAAGATATGCTTATGCCATGCTGATTGCAGAAATTAGTAAACTCTTCAAATCTAAAGCACGTGGCATTATCCGAGACAATTCTTTTAGGGACCCCAAACCTGCTTAATATATTATTCATGAGAAAATCAATGACAACTTTACTTGTTGCTTTCCTGGTAGGAGGGGCTTCTACCCACTTAGTGAAATAATTGATTGCAACAAGTATCCATGAATTCCCTCCACTAGAATTTTTTGATATCTCACCAATAAAATCAATTCCCATTGCTGGAAGGGGGCATGAATAGAAATTGGCCTAAGTGGTAGATTTCTTGAAAACTTTAATTTACCATTAAACCTCTGATAAGCATCACATTGTTTGAAAAATTTATGTGCATCTTTGAAGATAATTGGCCACCATAAGCCCTCTCTCAATATCTTGTGGGAAGTGATCTTTTCCATTAAGTGGCATCCACATGCCCCTTTATGCATTTAAATCAGAAGGTATTCTGCCTGATCTCCATCTACACATGAGAAACACACCCTCTAGGCTTCTCCATCATAATTCATTATGAATAATATATTTGATGGCCTGCAACTTCAGGGTTCTCTTCTCATTGTTGGGCATACCTTTAGGGAATCTCATGGTTTGTAAATATTTGACAATCCTTCTATACCAACCATAGGTTTGCATGTCACACATAGGTGCAAAATTCACTTGTTCCACTTGGTTGATCTAATTTTCCTCCGAGTTTGTCTCGGCCATCAATTTGGATAAAACCTGACCTCTCACTAGCTTTGTGATCTAGATGTCAATGTTAAATTCCTAGATCCTATTGATCCATGTACATCTCCGACTTGTGGTCTCTTGCTGGGTGTTAATGTCCTTAATTTCTGCACTTGGTACATAAGCTATGACAGTTTCCCCCATCAAATATGATCTAATTTTTTTTATAGCTTTAACAAGTGATAGGCCTACTTTTTAGTCATGTCATACTTAAGTTCAACAACTTGCAATGATTTACTGAAAAAAGATATAGGTTTTTCATAGCCTTCACTATTTTTATGCAACAATACTCTTGCAATTGTATGGAAAGAAGCAAAAGTGAAAAATTGAAACGGCTTGGAGTTTTCAAAATATTTAAGTATAGAAGAATCTTGTATGGCTTGTTTTATATCTAAAAAGGATTTTTTAGGCTCCTCATTCCATGCTATCTTTTCACCTTTCTTCAATATTTTTAAAATGGGCCTAACAATTTCTACAAAATTAGTAATAAACCTTCTCACAAAATTGACTTGCCCGAAAAAATATTGGATGCCTTTTACATTTTTGGGTTGTGGGATCTTATCAATGGCTGCTACACATTCAGGGTCAATCCTAATCCATTCCTTAGAAATAATATGTCTAAGAAACTTTCCTTCCTTAACACTAAAGACACATTTCTTAGGATTTAGAGAAATCCCATATTCCATGGCTCTGATAAATATCTTCTCCAAGCGAGAACAATGATCTTCCTCTTTTTTACTATGTGCAGTCAAGTCATCTTGATAGATGGCCAAGAAAAAAACAATGAAATCTGTAAAGGCCACATCCATGGCTCTCTGGAATGTAGCACTAGCATTAATCAAGCCAAATAGTATCCTAACATATACGTAAGTTCCGCACGGTGTGGTGAACACAGTTTTAAATTTCTTTGACTCCTTTACCATGACTTGATTGTAACCTAAGAATCCATCCATCATTGATAGAATATCACAACATGTTACTATAGCCTCCATATTGGGAAATGGGTAGTTGTCTTTCAAAGATGCCACATTCAGATTCCTAAAATCTACACACAACCTCAAGTCACCATTCTTCTTCCTAACAAGAACCAAATTAGAGACCCATGTAGAATGTCTTATGGGATTGATAATCCTGACATCCCTTAGCTTGGTGAGTTCTTCCTGCATTTTTGGTTGCAAGGTGGGGTTTATGGGCCATTGATTTTGTCTCAAAGGATTTACATAAGGCTTCAGAGGTATTTCATGCTAGAAAAGATCTTCTCTATAAGCCTTCAAGTCATTATATGACCATGCAAATACATGTCTGTATTTTCTTAATAAGGCAATCAAAATTTTTCTAACATGAGGTTTCATATTCTTCCCTATATATATAGTTTTAGGGGCATTCTCAGTTCCCAAGTTAATCTCCTCCAAATTTTCCCTATGAGGGGATGCCTATTTAATGTTTGACTTATCAAGGCCCTCAAAAACCCTTTCAAGTGCAACCAATCCTCTTGGGAGATTATTATTCTTTAACTATATAACCTCATTTCCAAATAATGTTTCTTTGCCATCCACTTCCACTACCATTGAGACAAAATCAATTTCCTAGCTTTCATACTAATCGATGCAATGCAAAAAATTTAGAATATCATTGTCATCATCAAACACTTGCCAATTACAAATGTTATCAAGAACAATGGGATGAGTTTACACTTCTATTTTTGAGACACCATCAAATGTGACATTATCTAGCTTGACAACAATATTAGCTAACAAATATGCTCTGGCATTTAATCCTCTTTCTACCCAATCTATATTAAAAGCATAAAAGGCCTCAATAGTATCCCCTACTACATTCTTTTATTGTCTAAGCCTTTTATCTTTGGCAGAAAATTTAGATCTCACTGGGGAAATCACTAATTCTAAATCTCCAGACACTTTTAATATCCTAATACCATGTTTTGAAGCTATTCTTAGACCTAGCAACAAAGCCTCATACTCGACCACATTGTTTGTACAAGAAAACTTCAGCAAGAAAGAGTACTTGAATGTTTTACCTTGTGGTGAAGTCAAGATAACTCCTACATGAGAGCCCTCCTTGGAACAAGCTCCATCAAAGTAGATAGTCTAGAGGTCATCTCCTTGTGAATCATCCAAGAATGCTTTATCAATGGGTGTAGGTTCAATCTCCTCTTCTGGCATGTCTTCTTCAATCTGAAAAGTATCTAAACCGGTATCTACAAAATTAATCCTCACTGGTTCCTCTTGTTCCCCCATATATTCAATCATGAGAGGAGCTCTTCATTCTATATCAACCTTAACATCTTTCTATTCAATTGAAAATGTGACAAATGACATCACATTGTATGCTTCCACCCATAGATGCACTCCAAGGTCTTGACAATAACATTCCATAGGTTGGTGGGATGTTCACCACTATGAAACTCATATAAAACTCCTTTTCAGGAAATGTTGCTAGCTTATATGGCAATCTATTGATGACTCCTATAATAGGTACCTCTCTAGAATCCATAGCATAACACTTTCCATAAGTACTATCAACCTTCAAACCTAAAGCTTCCATGATTTTGACTGGAATCACATTATTTGAGGCACCTTTATCTATCATACAATTCCTAAGCAGATTCCCATCAATAATCAAGCTTAGAAAGAATGGGTTAACTTGATCTAGATTTGCAGTAATTGTAGTTCCCAAATATATCTTGGGATTCTCCTTAATCGCTGGTTCTACCTCAACACTCTTCTCTTGACTTTGGCTTGATTCAGGCTAACCAATCACTATTTTATCCTTACCACCCATAGAAACACTATTGATAAAGGTAACTATCTTATCCATATGCGCATCAATTCTCATCATTTCTAACAATGGGACCGTGACTTTAACTTGAGACAAAACTTGAAAAATATCTATAGGAGAATAATTTGGTAATTCAGGGAGTACAAGTTCCTTGGGGATTACCTTATCATCCTGTCTTTCAGCCTTCACAATGCTTGGTTTTGGGTCTTTGGCCTTCACAGCTTGAGAAATAGCTTCACCACCAGTTTTAACCTTGTTTCCTTTCTTAGCCCAAATTCTTATCTCTTTACCTTCCTTGGGCTTTATTTCCTCTTTCTTATTTTCTTTCTTAGTCTCTATAATTTCTACATTGTGTTCTTTAATGAACATGCTTCTAGGGTTACCCTAATTACTAGGAACAATTCTATTTCTCAAGTGAAGATTGCTCCTTGCCTGAGTAGCTACTGCAATTGTATACTTTTCAATTTCATCATTTGAGGGTCTTCTTAAGGAAACAATGTCTAATTCAAAAGCATAAGAAGTACAACCATCCTCTCTTTCTTCATCTGAAAATACTTGGTGATGATGTACACCCACTTCTCGCCTTTGCACATCTACATCATTTGTGTCAAAATCATCACTAGAGGAATGATCGTTGCAGTCAAGGTTTGATTTAGTCATAAATACATTTTCCATCTCATCATGGACATGAGGAGAATCATACCCTTCTTGATCATCTTGAGTATCTTCTACAGACCTTGCAACAACACATTGTTGTGATGAATGAGGCATTTGGCACACTCCACACCATAGAAAGTCTTCAAAAACATTGGTGGAATTCCTTTGCAATGGGTCAGGTGGGGATTGAGTTATTTTCTGATTATTTTGAACTAGTTTACCATTATGCCAATTCATATGATAAGGGTAATCTTGCAACCTTAGTGGCATCTCATTCCTCTAGAACTAAGGCTTCTCATTCGTTTCTTCCTTTTGTAACAAAATAAGAACCTGATCTAACTTCTCATCAAGAGCAATAGATTTACCCGCCTTTTCATTATGAGCTTTAGGATTCCTCAAATCTTTAGATTCATCCCTTCTTCCAAATTTTCCTGATGCTCTTCTATTATTTTCAATATTGATTGCCATTTTGTAAGCTTCTCTCAGGTTCTATTGATTCTTATCTATGAGAAGATAACACATTTTGGAATCATATGCGTTGCAGTATACCACTGGGCATGCATTTTCATTAGGCCTCAAATAACCAAAGAATTTATACATAGAATTTTGGAACCTCGCATTGAAATTAGTGGCCATTTCATTTTGTGCCCTGGTGATATTATTTAAATCATTCAATCTGAACTGATGATCAATTTGGTATCCAAACTATTCTCTGAATACTCTATAAAACACATCCTTAGAATCAATACTTGCATCAGGCAAGCTCCTGTACCAATCCCTAGAATCTTCAACCAAATATTGCATAAAATACTTCATAGCCACATCCTCATCCCATAGCTCAAAGTCTTCAACAAATATTTGAAAATATTTCAAGTGATCCTCACCACTAAGAGCATTATTTCCAATAAACTTGGGTACATGCTTCCTTTCATTGTCTGGAACAAGATTTGGGTACCCCAGGATATTTTCAAAACATAATCTCCTATATCTATTAGTGTGCAATAATCTCCTTCCAAATGGTCTCCCTTCCTCATTATGGTCCTCATGATTTCTCCTTCTTTCATTATTATTCTAGGACCTCCTATGTTGGGCATCATGTTGGTCATGAAACTGAACTAATTTGACTTTGTTTTCTGGTTGTGAGGGTGGATCAAAAGGATTTGAGCTAGATGTGGGTATTTCACTTGAATGAGGATTTGAAGATGATATGTGGGCTTTAGGGAAACTATTTTCAGGGACTGAAGCCTTTATAGTGGACTCTAAGAAACCAAGTTTTCATTTCATTTCAATGTTTACTGCTAAAAATTCCATTTCCTTTACTCTCATTTCCAATTCTTCATTTTCTTTGATTAACTTATTTGCCAATGGGAGAGAGTTACTCTATGATATATCCTTCTTAGAAGGACCTAATTCATTTATCTTTATTCCCCCCATTGGTTTTTTTCCTTTATCAATATTTGGAGAGGCAATATTTATATTATTATGAGGAGGATTGAATAGGATGGAAGCCTTTACAACAACATTGGTCCATGAATTTACAAAAGTGTTAGCAGCAGAAGGACTTATAAAATTCCTTGTCACAATCTATTGAACAACAAGACCCGTTGTACGAGCAGGATCACATGCTAACCTATATAATTCCTCCATTTGTTCAACCTTCCTCAATAAAATATCTCTTTGTATCATGGCTTCCCTTATCCTTTCCTCCTTCTCTTCATCTATTCTTCTTCTATTTTCATCACATCTTAATGCTCTCTCTAAGCTGTTACACCTCATTAAAAAATTCCTCCTCCTTTGGTAAAGTAGTTTCATCATCTGATGCTTCTACAACTTGAATATGGTTAGGGACATTATGACAAGGATATTCATCAAAACTAGTTAAAAAATCTTGAGGAATGAGAGTATATGAGTGAGAGGCTAGGGACATATACCCTTCAACCCTATTATTTCTAGCATTGACATTATCCCTTTGTATCCTATCTCTTTCCCTCCTTTCCATGGATCTTAAGCCTTGATCCGAGGGTTTCTCATTCATAAAATACTTCATTATGACTTCTCCCTTCCCAATAGAATTACTATCATTAACATCTAAGAAATATTTCACATTCAGAACCAGAATTAGAACGAATAGCACGTTCAGGAGTGGGATGGGGAGTAGACATACTTGTGTCTGTGTCCTTTGTCCTTACCCATTTTCCTTGGGTATTCTTAGGTAACTCTCCTTATAGGTTATGTTCCAGATGCTTCTTCATATGATCACGAGTTCCTTGCATTTGTGCTTGAAGATTCTTCACATTTGTCAACTTTTTCAATTTATTTCTTTCCTTATTCGTTTGTACTTCCTTGATATCTTTGAATACCAACACACACTGGTGCAAAGACTTCAGAGTGACCACCCAAATTTCTTGGGACAATTTAGTAGCAATTACGTTACAATTTTTTGTAGATCTCACAAAAACCTCAGAAACTTAGACAAGATTTGACAAATACAAAACAAATATAAAGGATATTTGATCACAATTCTTCAAATACACAAAACAGTAGGAAACTTAACAAAAAAATTAATGGGGCATTTGGAAAAGATTCAAGAAAATACTAGCAAAAACTACAAAGGAATTGACTCTAGAGACTGATGTCACCATATTTAATAGTGACATTTTGATAAGGCATTCTGGAGATAAATATTTATCAACCTTAATTTCTAGTAGAGTCACCAATCTATTGGATCTTATTTAATTCCCAACCGGATCTTCAAGTCTACCTATGGATTTTCCAAATCCAATGATCAACAACCTAAAGGGGTTGGCCAACAAATGAGAGAAAGCAAACTAGCTTTCCTCCTGCACTTCGGGCTTTGCAAGACTTGAGAGGGCAATCCCACAATGTGTGTCTTAAAAAATTAATACATAATCTAATTCCACATTGCATAGTAATAGATACATTCTCATTTAGTGCTAAATAGATGAAATACTTCAAGAAGTCGGCTATTCCTTTAAAGATTAATCATCTAAAAGATGAGAATCCATACACAAAAAAAGGTAGGTAAATCAAGAATTCAGCAATAAGTGATTGTTCTCAAGTTAAAAACTAGATGTGCAAGAAATGCACTCAATACTTAAAGATTAGTGCCATATCTTAAGACACAGAGTCACAATAAAAAAAATTGAACTACAAGGAATATTTCATTCTTAGGCAACCATGATCTTTGCGAATTGAATTACAATTCACATATCAATACTTGAACTCTATCACTTCTTATAAATTCACTAAACACTCACATGAATTCACACATTAACCAAGGCATTTAACTAATTTCTTGAACCAAAGCCATAATTAAAATGCATCTCAACGTAAACAACAATGAAAATTAATATAGATGATCTTTGATTAGATTCCCATTAATAATTCATGTAATATATTATAGATGGAGAGAAATAGATTCAAATTTTTTGTTTATTCAACTCAAACATGCTTAGAAACCCTACAATTGACAAAAGTTACTTATCTAACTCCAAAATTAAGATAGAGACTCAAAATGTATGTTCTCTATGTTACCACTTCACATGCTCAAATCCATAATTCAACAAAAAACCCCGTACAATAGCCTTGAATTCCCTTTAATAAGATTAAGGGAGAAAAAAATCTCCAGGATATTGGCCAATCACATTACATTTCATTTTGTATTTCATGATATTTCATTTCATTCCAACCCTAGACGGTTGAATTTGCACTCACAAAAAGAGAGGGATACACCAGGATGAAAAATATTTACAACATGTTGACCTCACACCTTTGTTGTTTAATGATTACATACCCAAACACCACTCGACCAAAATAGAAAACATGAAAGTATGAGAAAACATAGCAAATCAATTAGCTGGAGGACCACGTGCATTTTCCTGATTGGGGGGATATAAATTTTGAATAATTAATTTCAAAGGCCAGACCTGCATTATACTTGACCATGCATTATATCCACCCCACCACCTTTGTAGCTCACTCTACATATTTTTCCAACCAATTCCTATACTCATCCTCTGTAGGCCAATTAAAATTTAGCAGTTTCTATATTTTAGCATCATATGCATTATACCTAGCATCAATTGTCACCCTGGCCTCTTTCACAAAAGTGTCCATGCCTACTTCAATCTTAATGTAGTTATCAATTAAACCATTAAGTATAGATAAACTCAATTTATCATCAATATATACGATCTATGGACACATAGCTATTTGATGCTTGTAGAGGGCCCTCCATGATGTATAATCCTTAACTATTCCATCTTCATTAAGGATCTTCGACACACCTTGGTCTTCCATATCCCTGAAGGTTTTTACTTTTCCCTGCAATTTTCCACCAATCCTTTCATGAAAGCCAGTAACTTCACCAATTATTTCAACTAATTTTATTAATTCAAGAAGATTAATTGGAGCTTCAGAGTCTCCTTTTTCATTTCCTAGAATTTCCCTCAAACTATTTAACCTGCTGCTCCATTTATTCCAAGTGCTTTTGAAAAAATCTTGAACATGCTAAATTTTTTCATATGTTTCGTGGATACCTTTGTAAGTTGACCATGTGGATTCTTCCTTGAGGTAAGCCCTATACAACCTATAACTTAGAATATCTTCAACCATATCCTTGGTAACCTTGTTCATGTATTCCTGAAGCTTGTTCTTCTCAAATTTAGTTTCTTGGAGCTCCTTTTTCAAAGCATCAATTATTAGTTTCACAATATCTTTATCTTGTTGTGAAAAATGAGACTGTGAAGATGTAGGTAAGGTTTTTTGGTTTGCCTTGGATACAGTGACTTTCATATTATTGTATTCTTCAATCAATTTGTTGTGCTTATCCAACAAATTTGTATACCTAGATTGAGTGATCTCAGCAGTATCAACACTGAACATAGTAGAATGCATTGTTAACCTTGCAGCTTGTGTAGTTGTCATCTCCGAGGCTCTTCCTATGATCAACTCTCCTGATATTCTAGTCATTGTTCTACTAAGTCTGCACCATCCTGAATCTCATGTTAGTGAACAAATACCCAAACCATGCAAACTGGGGCTAAACCCCGAACCAAATGTCTTCTCATCAAAATTTTCCTTTGAAACCAAAGCACTAGGGTCACTTTTGATTACATCAAGATCAATAATGAAAGACAAATCTCATCCTGGCATTATCAGCATCCCACTCTCCTTAATGAGTTTTCTAGCCTCCATGGGATTCATTTGCTCAATTTCTTGAACTATCTGTTCCTCAACCTGCTTCTTGACCTCTTCATGTTGTGAAAGATCAAATCCTTCTTGTGTATTTTTTATTTTTTCATTTATTTCTTGAGCCCTTAGCTCAGCTACGAATTCCCTAAATTCCTTAGTTTTAATAAAAAAATTATCTTCTAAAAAATTTGTACAAGCTAGAACCCTTGCATCATTATCTTGGTTTTCATCATACTCCTAGGGTATTAGCCTATCATCTGGAACAAAGGGGTCCATTAAATCTCCCACATCTAGATATGGAAACTCTTGTTCTATTCATTGATCAACGGGGAATGAATTATTAGAGGGTTGTTGCATCTCCCCCTCAACATCCTATGTTTCCTCAACATCTTCATGAGGCAATTCCAAAGTAGGAATATCTCCCAAGTCACCTAGTTTTTGCTGAGCTTCTAACACCATAGGCTCTTCTCACTGGCCAATAGTTTTCAGTAGATGCTCTCTCAAAGCACTTTGAGCCATCTATTCTTCCTGTTGCACCTTCTCCAGAAAAGTGCCATCACTGAAATCACTAAGAAACATCTCCATCCACTTAAACTTATCGGTGTTTTTCTTGTAAGGGATTTCATAATAAGAATTCTTGGTGGAAATCCTTTGCTCAATCTCCATAGATTTCACCCAGACCTTCTCCTTGTCCAAGATAGGAGAAAGTGTATACAGATTCGTGATCACATCTTCGTTATGATAAAATACATGGGGACCATATCCAAATATTCCCCTCTTGATCTTTTATCTATTAATATTCCTTCAAGATAAAATTTTCTAATGGGAGTTGTTTCCATTCTCAAATTATTCACCATTATTTCGAACACACCATAAGCTTGCTTATTAGAAACAATAAAATGATCAAATGAAAAAATAGTTGCAATGATGGAGGCCTTCTTAGATAATTTAAATTTTTTAGTATCACAGCTGTCCATCTATCACATTATTTCAATAAAAGCCAGCCTATAAGAAAAAAATTTAGGCAAAATGTGTGGTGTCATAGTAGTTCCATAACACCTAAAGACTATGCAATTGTCATATAAATACCAATATCCCCAATTGCACTCATAATTGGGGTGATCCCCACACTCCCTTGGCCTCAAAAATGCCTAGATTGTTTTAGAAATTCTCTCAGTTTGCTTCAGTACCAACTGTACCTGAATGGTGTGTTTGATAGCATTGCAAAATCCAACATAACTAGAAGTTGGGAAAATGCAAATCCCAAATGTGTGTCCACATTTGGACAAGAAATTGATGATTATTTTCAGCCACTTGTCTTAACCTCATAAAATGATTAAACACTTCACGTTCCTCCCACAATAGCATGTGCATCAACAATGAATAATGTATGAATGTCAATGGGGTTTTCATCTCCTTTAACCTTACCAAATCATAGTGCAATTATTCAACAACCTAGTGAGCATAAATAAACCAATTGTGCTGGTTTCTATGTTGAATATTGATAATCAAGATTAAAAATGGCGAGGTTATCCTCCCATCACACTTTATTCCCAGTACTTGACACAACATGTAATAGGTATACTTGAAATATTTTGCAAGTTCCTTACAATCAAATGGCTCAACATCCATGGCTGTAAAAGCTGAGCCCCTCTCATGCCTGTGTTTTGGCAACTCACCTCTTCTTATCCCAATTCTATGGTCAACATACTCCTTTTGAAACTTTTCAATAATTATTTTCTCATTGGCATCAAGGTTCATTCCAAAAACTTGTATGACCTTGCTTCTCTTTATTTCCAAGATATTTTTTCCATCTATTTCATTTATTACCCTATTGAGCTCATCATACCAGTCTGCAAGTTGCAGCATCAAATCTACTTCCACAAAGATGTTAGGGACAACTAATTTCCATAGATCAAAACCCCATGTTTTTCACCCTAGATGAGGAGCCTCTCTTCTTCTGAAACAATATAAAAACATGTCCCAAAAAAAATATTGTATGGAAATATCACCAATTTTTGCTACATTTTCCTTGAAATTTATAGTCAACACTCCCTCCCCAGTGGCCTTCTTGCCACTTGCTTTAACATCTGGAAGCTGGTATTTGTTCATGAAACATACACACTACTTTGGTTGCCCCTTTTTCCTCTCTGTATTCTCAGATGGTTGTGGCATATCATGGGGAATATTTTTCTTTTTTCTTTTGGGTACGGATTTAGAGGAGGATGAATAAGATGACTGACTCATTTTAACTTCACTAAAGTTTCTAAGTTTGAATTCAAATTGGGTTTTGGGGATTGAAATCCTATGCCTAATAATGCAAATTCAAACATAGTTCTACCCAATTTTATACTACCCCAACTAGATTTAGAGTTCAACACTGTCAACAAGATCAAACCCTAGCTTACCCAGAACAATATTCAAAACACTTTGAATTGTTGCATTAATTCTTGTGAAGGAACAATAGAAGTTTTTGGAGTTCGATGACAACTTACCCGAGAAATCCTCTAAGATTATTTTTGCCTTGACTCTCATCGCTCTGATGTCTTCTTCAGCTCCTGATATGTTAGAAAGAGGGAACAAATATTTTCTTAAGTTCCTTCTACAACAATTCGGCCAGGTAAAATCAACATTAATGGCACAAGAAGGCTCACGCGTTTGAAATTAATCACTATGTCAAAGTGGTCGTTCTTGTTTGAATCTGAGCCATTGATGTGCACACTTTCAAAATCCCATCAATGGTTCAGGCGGCTCCACTATCTCGTTATTCCTTTTGGTGCTTCTTTATGTTCCATGAGCATCAACCATCGTGGGTTAGTTTTCACTTTAGGCTCTCAATGAGCTATGGTAGTGAAACCAACGAAGAAATCTCAACCATTTATCCTAATCCTAGATGAACCCACACAATGAATCCCTAAGCACATCGTTGATCACGCGTTTATCCCTTACTGAGAGGTTTCAACCCATGAAGCCCTCATCGTATGTGACGGGGAGTAGCTCAACCCATTAGTGGTTGCAGGTTCCAGTTTTGAGGGCGAGAAACAATTGATGATAGTAACAAAGCCAACAATGGGTTAAAACATAACTTCATCGCTCATCAAATATTATCCTTCGGTGGTGGAAATGAAACATGCAATGGGTGATGGAGCATTTAATGGTAGGCAAGATGTTGCATCACTCATCACGGGTTACTCCTTGGCGGTGATAAAAGAACAGGCGATGGACAATGAACCATAAAAAGTTAAAAGAATGATTCATCGGTCATCATAAGTTTGACACAAGCCATTTCAAAGAGACATGTGATGGGTGATAGACCGCCAAAGGGTAAACTTAAAATATTTTAAATGCATGTGGTTATAAGTTGTTTGTAAAAGGGGACTTCCTAGGCATGACGAGTGAATTAGGTATGGGGCCGATTAAACCATGGGAATTAAGATCATGAGAATTTATTAATGCAACCAGTTACCGGATACAACCGATCAACACAAAAATATAATCCAAAGGGTAGCCAAAGGTGCAAATAGGAATAAACCTTAAACCCTAAACCCTAAGGCATGAACAAGCATGAATTGACCAATTTATGACCACGGGAAAAATGGGATCAGGGATAATTTTAGGGTTCCACTAGGTGCCTTGGGATCCTCCCTCATTTTGGGCATCATTTCTCTTAAAGCACCTACCCTAGTACTCTAGTTACTCCATTCATTCTTGAAATACTTTTCCACCTGAAGATACTTTCTATTTGCTTCATGAATATTCTTATAGGTAGCCCAAACATCATCAACTTTTTTGACCAACTTGGTCACCCTATGCTTTAATACATCCTCAAACATCTCATTTTCCACCATAATAGTTTAAAACTTAGCCTTCTTGACATTTTCCTTTTCAATATTCAGCTGATCATTCAAATCTTTAATTATCAAGGCTAAAGTTTCCTTATCCAGTGTAGACAAGTTTGAGAAGAAGAGGATGGCATGGGTTTTGTCCTTATTGAATTCATAGCCTAGAAAATGGCCCTCATCTTATTTAACTCATCCAAGGCCTTATTGTATTCCTTAACTAAAGAATCACTTTTTCTGAGAAATCTGTGCAGTTTCCACACTAAGCATTGTAGAATGAGCAGTTAATTTATCTACTTGAACAAGAGTTATATCTATGGCTCTTTTGACCATCAAGGAACTGATAAAATCTTCAATTGGCCTATCAACCACATGTTTTCTAGTATTGGGTGTCATAGACCAAATTGCAAGATTATGTAGCTTTGGACTATATCCAGATCCAAAGACCTCATCCTCAAACTATTGTTCAAATATTGAAGCTTGAGGGTCTCTTCTTACTACATCATATGCTAGAGCATAGTTGATAGTGCATCCTAGTATTAACATGATTCCACTATCTGAGACAATTTTGCTAGCCTCAATGGGAGTAATAGCTACAATTTAAGCCTTGATATTTTCTTCCTCTGTTCTCTCAACTTCTTCTTGATGAGAAGGTTCAACACTAGCTCGAGCTAGTTCAATTATTTCCTTTATCTCTTTACTCCTCTATTGAATCACAAATTCCTAAAATTTCTTGGATTGCACAAAATCATCATCTGCAAGGAATTCATCAAATTCCTTGATCCTAGGATCATCATCACTTTTCTTGTCATACTTCCTTTTGAAAATTCTATTAGGGGGAACATATGAACTAAGGGTTTCCTCAATATTAAAAGTAGGAAATTTCTTCTCTACCTCCTTATTTCTTGGCACATGTTTTGCCATTTTTTCTTCCCTAGCTTCTTGGACATTTGTAGGCTACTCTGGTATATCCCTAGCCTATGGTTGATGTTCTAGGAGAGCTTGTGCTTTATCAGCAACGTCCTTCACCTTAACTTTAAAATCACCACTTTGATAATCCCTTATCCTAGTGAAATCTCTTTCAAAAGGATCAACAGTTGGATCATATAGATTTACATAAAAATAATTCCTCCTTATGATTATTTCTTCAATATCCATCATGTATGTCCATTCCCTCTTTCTTGTTATAATAACCTCATCACTTGTCAAACTCCTCAACACATCATCTGTGTATAAGAACTCACGACGTATCACTGATAAGTTTTTATCTCTCCTTCTTCCACCCACAAATCCTTTCACATAAAAAATCCTAACCTCACTAAAATGAATTATGAGGTTATTCACCATGATTCCAAACTTTTGATACCCCTCAGGGGTAGTAACTTTGAAGTAAGAAAAATAGCATTGGGGAATCACCATAGTACCCTTCCTGGGATTCTTGAACATCTCATAATCCACATCATAAATCTGCCACATGAGCTCCATAAAGGCCAATCTGTTGGAGACATATAGGGGTAAACAATGTGGTGACACCTTAGCCCCATATACTGATCAATGTATATTCTGAATGAAGAAACCAATTTTCCCAATTATGTGTTGCCCTAGATCCTGGTACATCATTTTGGTGCATGATACTTTTGATTGTTGGAGAAATCCTATGAATAGGTGCTACACCCAACACTTCTAGGATACCATACCTTATGATATTAGCAAACATGACATAATTGGAATGGGGACAGTCTTGATCCCAAATGTGTGTCCACATTTGTATTGGAAAAACATTATTTTCATCATCTCTCAATCTCAATTTCAACTTCCTTTTCCAACCATAATCACCCTCAAATAGGAGCATATGCATTAGCAAAGAATAACAAGGAAAATGTAAAGGGAGTATCTCCTTCTTTAGATTGAGGAAATGCTCATGCATTTGTTCAACAACATAATTGGCATAATCATAACCAGTGTTTTGATTATGACTTTGTATATCCACCACCATTACCAATAGGCTAGGGGCTATCCTTACTTCAAAATTTTGGGCCAACACTTGATGTAGGCAATAATAAGTATTCTTGAAATAATCCAAAAACTCCTCACACTCAAAAGGCTCAACATACTTAGGAATAAATCTCTGCTTGCTCCTTCTATGTTGAACCAGAAGTCTATCTCTATATGCAAATCTATTATGCTCATATTCAGTATATAGCTCAAAAAGCCTAAACTTCATAGTATAATTGGGGTTTAACCTAAATTCCTCCACAATCTTATCCTTTGTCACTTCTAGGATCACATCACCATTCTCATTCCTGATTGTTCTATCAATGGGATGATAATGCTTGGCCAGTTCCATCATCAAGTCCACTTCTACAAACACATTCGATACCACTAGTTTTCCAAGGTTCAACCCATATAAGTAACATGCAAGCTTATTAGAATATTGCCTGTTGAAAGCATACCAGAATAGTTGCCACCCACTTTGAGCTTGGGGTTTTTTGCCAATTTCACCAGCACTATCAATCAAACTGGTGGTCATGGAAACTTGACCTATAGGTCTCTTGCCAATTCGTGACCCTCCTTTTATATCTCTAGAAGCCTCCTACATGACACTTTATGTTTCCTTATTTTCACTTCTGGTCCTAGCAGATGTTGCAAGAATACTTGGAGTAGGGTTAGCTACTGCAAATGGTTTCGACTCAACCTCAGATGAAACATCCAGAGTTTTAAGTCATTTAACCCTTTTTTGTTTTGGTTTCCTCTTTGGTCTAATACTAGATTCACTAGGCTCTCGTTCACTCATGTTTGAAATGTAGGAGAACTAGGGTTTATGATTTCTTGCAACCAAAAAGACCTTCCCAAGTATGAAAACACACAACACTACTCACAAAGCAGAACTATTTTCCCAAATTTTGACCCAACACTTATCACCAAATTGAAACTACCACTAATGGATAAGGAAATAATCTTCCCAATTCCCCATCAACCTTCTAAAACATTTCACTTCAATATCTTGGCTAGGAAGAGATATACAGTTTTCTTACCTGGGGTAATAATTTACATACTTGCTACTATATTAGTTCACCAGAGCTTCCCACACAACTTCTTCAACTTATGGTACTCTTTTCTGCTTCCAAAAAACCTCAAATGCATAATTAACCAGGTACTTACCTTCTTTTATGGCCAAGAGACAAATATGCTACCATTAATGTGTGATAGTAAGTTCACATGAGAGAACTGACATTTAGCTATTCATGTTCAAATCCTAGCCGTTGATCTTATTTTAAAACCACATCAATGGTTCTCAACTCGCCTTACTATTTTATTTCTTGCTTTGTATGATGTCCTCAAGATTTTTCCACATTTCCCATTCATTCAATGGTCATCACTTATCACCGACCTGTGTCCTCATTCATCAGTTCCATCAGCGATGCAAGCATCCACGCGATGAAACCTTAGCCCTTAGATAAATGTCCCATCCTCGATCACGTTCATCCTCCCATCACACATCGCTAATGTAACTTTTCACTTTGGATCCTATTAGCGATGGAAGATAAAAAAAAGAGGCCAAGTTAAGACACATACACCTACATGAGAATCAATGATACAAAAGGTATCACACATGAGATCTATTTTAAATTAGCAAAATAAAATTGAACAAAGAAATTCATTGCTCATTGCTCTTTTAGAACTTAAGCCTTGGAAATAATCTACAATAAGAGATACAAGAAAATAAAAAAGCACCAGGCCATCACTCATTGTCAATCCTCATATATTTTGCAAGCACTTAGCAATGAGAGATCCCCACGATGACATTAGGTACTCTATCGTGTATCGCTAATGTAGAAATTATCATTTAAAACCTATCCACGATACACAAAGTTTAAGAGATCCATCATATCACTCATCACTATTACAAATCTACCTTTTCAAAATCATTCACAATGAGAAATGTAGAGAACAAAATGAAGACCAGAGGCCATCGCTTATCGCTATTACAAATTTAAAGTTCAAAATCCATTAGCGATCAATGATACAAGGAGAAACAAAAGAGCATCACTCATCTCTCATTGAAATCAAGAGCTCCAAAATCTATCCGTGATGAGTGATAAAAGGAAATACCGCTCATCACCTATCGCCAGTTCAAAACACACAATCCAGAAGAAATTCACAATGCACGATAAAGAGAGATGGCCGATGAAACTTAAGAGAAAACTTTCAAGAACATGCTCATAAGTTGTTCTAATGAAGGGGACCCTCTAGTGTGCCACAAGAGAAGGACTCAAAAACCTCTAAGTCATGAAATACAAAGGATGTAAAGGTTAAAAGGCCCCTTAACCTTATAGTTAAACAAACCTCAGACCTAGGCATGGGGGACTGATTACCTTACGATGGTGAATGGCATAAGATGTTTTAATGTGACTGAAAATGGGCAATAGGAAGTCAACAAAAAAATAGAACATTGGCCTAAATAAAGAACCCTACAAGTATTACAAGGGAGGATTCAAAATATTTCAAAAACCTACAATAGTGATGACAAGCAGGACTCAAAGCTCTCAAATACCAACCTAGTATTTAAAATGTGATAAGATTTTGAGATGGCACATAAAATTTTGCAAGTTCCATCAGTGGCTCCAGTTGGGAATGTCTGTTTATCCAAAACAGAGCGAGAATCCAAAGTCTTGGGTGAAGCAAACTGACCAAACACAGGAGATCAAAAACCAGGGGACTACCTAGACAAGGTAGTAAAACAAAAAAAAAACACAACCAAAGCAAACACACCTATATACATAATGTACAAAACCTACCATGTACATGGAAAAATAACATACTTAGGAGAAGTATGGATTTAAGAACTATCGAAGTACTGACAGTACAAAAAGTTCACCTGTTAAGCTTTGGAGGAAATAAGAATCCTCCCCATGTGTGCTAGCTATCAAATAAGGGCCTACCCATAATGCTTCAAACTTTCCATGTTTACCGTTCTCTTGAGCCCTTGAATTCTGGGCTAACACCATACTATCTACCTCAAATTTCTTGGGAGAAGCTTTCTTATCATGTAAATGCTTAACTTGCAACTGTATCTTCATATTCTTAGCATGAGCTTCTCTTCTAGTCTCATCCACTTGCACCAAATTATTTATTATGTGTTGCATATCATCACATATATCTTCATCATATTCCTGCATGAATTTATACATCTTCAACAAGCTATTATGTGGAAATCTAGCATCTAGACCATATACTAAGCCAAATGGTGAATAACGAGTAGCCTTTTTCACAGTCACTCTATCTACCCAGAGTGCCAATTTCAGCTTTGAGTCCCAAGACGTTTTGTTCTTCTCCATACTCTCTTGATGATTTTCATCAAGCTCTTATTACTAGACTCAACCTGACCATTTCCCTGAGGATGGTAAGGTGAAGAATAAGAAAATTGTATACCATATTTCTCACAAAAGTGTTTGAACTCCTCAGACCTAAATCACATAGCATTATCTGAGATGATTTTTCTGGAACTCCAAATCTTATGAGAATATTATTTAAGAGGAAATCTACCACCACCTTGCTTGTTACTTTCTTAGTAGGTATTTCTTCTGCCCGCTTTGTGAAGTAGTCAGTTGCAACAAGGATCCATGAATGTCCTCCACTTGAATTTTCTGGTATCTGTCCAATGAAGTCAATTCCTCATTGTTGGAAAGGGGCTTGAACAGTTATAGGCCTAAGTGTTAAACTTCCTAAAAACTTCAACTTTCCTAAAAACCTTTGATAGGCATCACACATTTTAACAAACTTGTGAACATCCTTAAACATAATAAGCCACCAAAATCCTACTCTTAGAATCTTATGTGTTGTGGTCTTTTCCATATAATAACCACCACACACTCCATTATTCATCTCATGAAAATGTTCTAATGCTTGCTTTCCATCTACATATTTAAGCAATATACCATCCAGGTTCCTCCACCATAACTCATTATCAATAATCATATATTTGATGGCATGCAACTTTAATTTCCTCTTGTCATTGTCAGCCATATCTGCATGACACTGTAGAGTTTGTAAGTATTGGATAATTCTTCTATACCATCCACATGTTTGTATATCACAGATATGTGCAACATCAATAATTTTTGTTTGATTTATCAAGTTAGCCTCCAGATCAGCTTTTTCCATTAATTTAGCTAGTCTTAGCCCTCTTACTAATTTGGTGATCTGAACATGAATGTTAAATTCTTGGATCTTGCTGATCCATCAACACCTTCTTCCCGTCTCCTGGTGAGTGAAAATATCTTTCACAACAACGATTGGTACAAAGGCTATGAAATTAGCTCCTTGTAAGTAAGTCCTAAAGCTCTTTACAACCTTAGCCAGAGTGTACGCTTTCTTCTCAGTTGTTTCATATTTCAACTCTGCAACTTGTAAATACTTACTAAAAAATGAAATGGGTTGTTCAAAATCCTCATTTTTCTATAACAAAACCATAACAATGGTATGAAAAGAAGAAAAAGAGAAAATGTGCATCAACTTAGAGAAGTCAAGAGATTTCAAAACTAGAGCTTCCTTAATAACTTATTTAATCTTCTAGAATTCCTGACTAGGTTCCTCACTCCAAAGCACCTTTTCGCCATTCTTCAACATCTTAGAAATAGGTCTTGTGATTTTTGCAAAGTTAGTCACAAACCTTCTCAAAAAAAATATTTTCCCAAAAAATGACTGAATGCCATTGGCATTTTTTGGTTGAGGGATCTTATCTATGGTTGCCACTCTTTTAGGGTCCATTCTTACTCCCTCTTTAGATACAATGTGCCTCAATAATTTTCCCTCAGTGATCCCAAAAGCACATTTCTTTGGATTTAGAGATATCCCATATTCTAGAGCCCTGACAAAAACCCTTTCTAAGTGCATACAATGGTCTTCCTCCTTCTTGGAATAGGTTGTCAGGTCATCTTGGTATATGGCCAAAAATACATCAATAAAATCAAAAAAATCCACATCCATTGCCCTCTAGAAAGTGGCACCCATATTTGTTAAACCAAAAGAAGTCCTTACATAGACATAGGTGCCCCATGGAGTAGTGAATATAGTATTATACTACTCATAATCCTTTACCTTTACTTGGTTATTACCTGAGAAATGATCCATCATTGACAGTAGCTCGCAGCCAGTCACCTTTTGTAACATGGCTTCCATGTTTGGCAATGGGTAATTGTCCTTTAATGAGGATACACTCAAGTTTCTAAAATCAACACTAAATCTTATGTCACCATTTTTTTTTCTTACTGTTACCAGATTGGATACCCATGAGGAATGTATAATGGGTTTTATAATACCAACATCTCTGAACTTTACCAATGCCTCTTGCATCTTGGTAGCTAAAGTAGGATTAATCGGTCTTTGCTTCTACCTGAAAGGTTTATCATTCTCTTTTAGAGGAATCTCATGTTGAAACAATTCCTCTGTAAGCTTTCAGTTCATCATATGACCAAGGAAAGACATGTCTGTATTTTCTAAGTAAGGCAATTAACATTGCCTTTACTTTTGGATTCATCCTTTCCCCTACATTTACTTTCTGAGGGATATTTTTGGTCCCCAAATTTACTTCCTCCAGGTCCTTAGGATGGCTAGTAGCTGTATTAACCTTGCTTTTATCTTGACTGTCAAAGATTCTTCCAAGTGCTACAAGGCCTTTGGGAATTTTGTTTTTCTTTAACTGGATGACCTCTTTTCCAAATACCATGTCCTTTCTATAGAGACGAAAAAATATACAAATTGATCCTACGCATCCGATCCTGATCTTACTAACATTGTTTCTTCCTAAATCATTCCCTTTACTGATTAACTTAATTAAATAATCTTTATTTGATTAAATTCATCATATTTCCTCTCTTAATTAAATAAATCAAATTTATTTGATTAAGTCATTTTCTTCCATTAATTAAATAAATCATTTTGTTTAATTAAACCTATAGTCTCTCTTTTAATTAAATAATTCACTTTATTTAATTAAATCTCTAAGGTCAGCTCTTTGAATTAAATAAATTAATCTTTATTTGATTTAAATTAACACCACATTCTTTAATTAAATAAATCACTTTGTTTAATTAAAATCTAAATCATTATTCCTCTCAACTTTGATTTAAATGAATCTTAAAATCTAAGTCAAAATTGTCAAATCATCTAATTTCTACTTAAATTGATCAAATCATGATTAATCTTAATCCTAATCACTCTAATCCTCTAGATTTTGTAACTTGCACAATAAATTAATTTATATGATTTATAAATTTATCAATTTCCATTCAAAAGGGCATCTTTTGTGGAATATTCTTCCAATTCAAAAATCCCTCCAAAAGGGATGAGTACTTCCAACAAGGTATTAAAGACCTCTTACATGTCCTTTGTCTTGAGCCAAGTGGAATTTAATCCATTTCTTCTTCCCTCTAAACTTGTCATCTCAACATTTTCAAATTCCACCTAACCATATTTATGTGCACATTCATCCAAATGTGCTCATTCCTCCTCTAATCATATGTGGACAAGTGGCCTTCTCTTATTGGTTGGTATTTTGTCCCACATTCATCCAAATCCTTCAAATCTATAAATAGAGGGCCTCTCCTATTGAATTGATCATCCACAATCCATGCAGGCTTACTATACTCAATTTCATCTGCAAATTCATCCATTTTCCTTCAAATTTCATAGTTTTATCCAAGTTATTGGAAAATTGCATCAAGGAATCAAGAATCATCATCAAAGATCATCAAATCACATCAAGGAGTTGCGAAAAGGCCATTTTCCACAACAAAATGTCACCAATTCCCCCATGGGATTGAGAGTTTTCTCATTAGATAGGATTTAATTAGCTTTTATTGTATTGTTCTTCATTTTATTTCCTATCTTCATGTTTCAAACTAATTTCATGGGGAATGTTGATTCTAACTTGCATTTTGATCTAATTTTATGTTCGTTCTTTGTGTTTGTGTAGGTATAGTTTCACCATTCACATTTTGGCACTAGAAGGAGGGCGAATTTGGAGAAATTCATCATGTTTTTCTAAAAATTATGTGGTTTTTTGACCTTTTTTGGTGCCTATAGGAAACTCCACTGCTATCAGTCCAACGACGCTATATTTTTCTGCTACAAACTCCAAACTGCGTCGCTGGAATCTTCCTGCCCAAAAAAAAGAATTTAAAACTGAATCGTGGGTTTTCCTAATTTCAAACCGCGCCGCTTGCCAAACAATGCCACAATCAAGGTCACTGTCTTTGTGCAAAGCGCTGCTCTCAGTCATCAGCAACACTATATTGCGTCATTGACCTTCTCAAACTATGCCACACTCATGGATTGCGCCGCTACAGTTGGGTAAAAAGAAGATTCCAATTTATTTTGAGCATGTGCTTTTTTTATTTTGGTTATTTTCAACTTCTAACTGGTTTTTAGTCTCTATTTTGTAGTATTAATCAGTTTTTGCAGGTTGACTTGATCAAAGTGAAGGAAGGAAACGGAGACTAAGAGCTCTTTATGACTTCATCATCTCATTGTATCAAGTGTTTTTAAACACTTTGGGGAGAAATTATAATCCCTCTTCTAAGGATTTGTTGTATTCTTGCTTTTAGGACTTAATAAATTTCATTTGGGTTTAAAAATTAAAAAAGAGGGATTAAAAAGAACTATAGGAAAACTCACTAGATTTTGTTTTGGGCTTAACAAATGAACAAACAAATCTCACACTTCAAAATTGGTGCTTAAAAAGAATTCATATCATTGCTTTGTGGTTAAAATGAGCATGTGTACTCTTTGTTTTCTAATCCCTTTCACAAGTTAATATTATCAAAAATACGTATGCACTTCTCTCGTGCTTTATAGTGATCTTGAGAATCAAAAGTCCTTTTTGTGATATAAAGTTGTGTAGACACTAAAAATTGGTCTAGGCCTGTGAGTACCACTTTCGCCATAATTTTCTAATGTCCATGGTCATGATTAAATAATGTTAATTATTTAATTATTTCCTAAACACATCTTTCTTCTATTAATTAAATAACCTTTAATTATTTGGTTAGTTCATTATGAACTTATTCAACTTTGATTAATTAAATTAAATATTATTTATTTAATTACATTACTAATTAATTAATTCTCTTTTTGAATTAAATAATTTATTATTTAATTTAATCTTTATCATATTTCGACTATAATTAAATATTCATTTTGAATTATTTAATTATTCAATTGACCTTTTCAAATATCAATTAAATAAATCATTTCAATTTCGAATGTTGAATTAAATTAACATTTAATTCATAAATAGTTATTTCTATCACATTATTATATCGCCTACTTAACTAATTCTTCACTCACCATCTGACTCGAGATCTATTTAAATCCATCAGTTATCTCCGGATTTAATATCTGATTATCTCTGTGAAGAGACTCTCTGTCTTGATTAGTCAATCTAATTCTCCTGCATGAACATATTTATTAATTAAATATCTTTATTTAATTAATTAATTCATGTGTGCATTCAAACAGATCATTGTCGAATTCTAACTTTATCATTTTCATTCAAAGTCTTATTCTTCTATTTTCAAAGACTTTCAATTGAAGATTAAATCATTATTTAATCTTGATGTCTATTCTTAAATATTTTTGAATAGTCTTAACACCAAATTAAATTATTATTCTCATTTAATCTTTATCCTATAGAATTTCCCAACTCACGTTCTAACTGAAACAAATCTCAACGCATGGTATTCAACAATCTTGATCATTGATCTCTCTTTTGAATCTGATCTGATCGATCGAAAACTAATTTTCTATAAATTAACTAACTTTCGTCATTATTCCTCCTCCCGAAATCTATATACTTTTGGAAGCATAACTTGTTAATCTTTGATATTTTTCTATAATCACATACATCAAGGCTACACTTGAACACTTATGAAAATCTAATGGAAATTATACTACAGAAGGAAACATGGAGAATGAAAATCAAGATAATTCGAAGAGGTGGACTGATATTCGGTGAGATTGTTTCATATTGCTTTATTTACTGTTTAGTTTATTTACTTCGTTCTTTGTTGTTTGATTTAGATTAATGCATGTTTAGATTATATTTAACCATATTCACTTGCAAAGTCATTTTATCTACGTCACATTTGGTGAACTCGACATGAAGACACTTCAATCTTCATGAATCCATTCCACTTTTTCATTTTTTTTGTAGGTATCGTACGAAAAACCACATCTGACAAACGAAACGATGCATCTAACTTCATGAACCGAAATTGATAAATTTTGAAATGCATCTGATGACATGATACACATCTAAGAATTCCTGCAATGCATTTGACTATCAACAACGCGACACATCTGTAGGCTTAAACAACGCATGTGACTGGTAACAATTTAAAATTTAAAATTTCAGCATTTTCATTTTTTGTTCTTTTTTGTTTTGCTTTTCGCTAATGTTTTGTTTGCAATGTGTGATTTAGGAGGATAACATAGTTTTTGCAGGATGAACCATAGAAGATATTGAAAACCAAACCTATTATCTTGCAGGATGAACCGTAGAAGATATTGAAAACCAAACCCATTTTCTTGCAAGACAAATGATGAAGACCAACAAAAATACTAAAAAATTGCATGCAAGATCTGTTGTCGAAGACTTTAAAATTTTAAAAAGAACTTTTGTGCTTGGTAGTTAGATAATTTTCATTTGGCTTAAAATTAACCAGTGTTTACTTTATCCGGTGTGAAAGCACACTTTTTAATTACCCTTATGATTCGGTATATCGAAGTATCCTCTCCCCTTGCGCATTCATGCGATCCTAGGTGCAAGAGAAACAATTACTGACTCTAGAAATTGGGCCTGTCTTGGTGGGAAAAAGTACTCAACCGAAGACAACCTAGACCGGTAGCACGTTAGATGCCAAGCAACTTCCAACTGGTATATAAAAGTGGATTCTTGGGGAAAGTCCAAGAATCACACTCAATGTTCTGATGAGAAGGGAAAAAATGGTCTCTTGCCATACTAGATGGTGCCCCATGAACAAAATTCCCTTACTAAATACCTTGTTGTAGTTTTTTCAAATTCCCAATCTATTTACTGGTGCAGCAGGTTGGACCTATGAAGCCATCTCAAATTATTACAGTTATGTGTAGAGATGAAATGTATGCCATGGGATTTTCATGGGTACAGTAGCTTGGCTGCCTCGTATAAGTGAGTGCCACAGAGGGGAGCCAATGGGGTCAAGATACTAGTCATCCACCTTGAATATGCGTAGTTGGAGAAATCCAATTGAGAACTCAGTAAATACTGTCCAACACAACCTAGGTTGTACTTGTCTTCTGATTTTAATAGATTCATACACGTCAAACTTAAAAAAATTTGTATTTTGTGATTGTTTTTTTGCTTTATTCATCAAAACTTGATCATAAAACCGAGTCAGTCATAACTTTGTCATCAGAAAACCTTAACTGTAAATTGAGTCAAAACTATCAAAATCCGAGTTGCATGTGTGTTTACAAGTCACAATTGTTAAATAGAAAACTGCATGTGTCTATCAACAAAGTTAGTTTTAATAGAGTTTAGTTTGTGAGGCACATATGATAACTAAGTCACATCTGACTTGTGAGTTGCATCTAATTATTAAGTCACATCTGTCATGAGTTAAACTGTATCTGTCTGCAAAAGTTGCAATTTTCTATCAACAATCAAGACTATTTTTTACTAGAGAGTCGCATCTGCAATCCGCAATGCATCTAGTCAAATTCGGAACTGCATCTAAAACCTAAACCGCAATTGACTGTCAAAAAAATTCTTGAAAACTGCCAACTTAGTCCGAAAAAACAAACTGTCATTTTCACCTCCGTTTCTTATAGTCAACCTTGGACAAAAACTGGAAAATTGCTCAAAAACCTTACATATTAGGTCTCATTTACGTCTTAGAGATAGTCGTCTTAGTTGCAAAAACTTAGTTACCCCATAGAACTTTGCATATCATAGAATAGAATAAATTTCCATGTCATTGAATATGTTCATTCTTTGATTTGTCATTATCATTGAACCTAGTCATTATTTTCTTACTAGTGAATCCTTCTAGCTCATTAGTCTAGTTTGGAAAATTCACCTTATCAGTTGTCTTTGTCCTACATCAGGTTCCTTGGTAAGGTTAATTCATAGCTTTGGGTTATTTCATAGGTGGTAGGTTATACCCGCTTAGAATCATTTACCGTCATAGTCTACTAATTTTTTTTGCATATAATCCATCCTAGCATATGCCATCCTTGTTACATCATTTTAGAGAAATCATTGATTTTAGTGACATCCTTTATATTCAAAAAATCCCAAAAACATAGAAATAGAACAGTTTCTAGACATAATTTTTCATTTCCCATTTTGAGAAACACTTTCATGGTTGAAATAAGGGCAAATAAGAAAGAAAGAGAAATATCAGACCCTAATGAATTCATCAATCCTTTCAGAGACCACATAAATTTTTTCTTGAAAAACACGTCACTAGAGACACACATGGAAGAATCTATTCTAAAGACATAAACACTACAATTGAAGATCCCGAATTTGCATCCTTTATGGATTAGTTTTTGGCAAATGATCCCAAACAATATCTAGCAAAGTTGCTAGTAGAAGGTGCCACACTACCACTAGGATTTGAGGTTCACACTTTCAAAACAACATCTACTCAACCAACACAAACCATGATGTCAAGTGTCTTTGTTCCTCAAATTACCACAAAAATACCAACTGGTATACCTACTCAAACACCATCAATTGTAAACACAACCCCATTCAACATGACACAAGGTTCACATTTTGCTGCAGGAGCATCCTTATCAAACCCCTTTGGCACAAACACCACTGGTAAATGGGATAAATTTGGCACAAACACAACTATAACCCATATCAGTACCAGTATTTCCATTCCACAAATAGGGGTTACACAAAACATTCCAACAGGGAATATTCCTATACCCAATCAAAACATTCCGACAAGAAATATTCCTATACCAAATCATAACATTTTGACTGGAAATATTCCTATAGAAAATCAGAACATTCACACATGGAACATTACAATACCAAATCAGAACATTCCAACATGATATATCCCTACATCGAATCTATACATTCAAACATGATATATACCCTCACCAAATCACAATCCGTTGCAAAATATTGCATTTCATAACACTTACATTGATCCAAACAACACAAACAACATGTCATTGACACAGGTAGATGTTATGCAAAATCAAATGCAAATCCTTCAACAACAAATGGACACTATGTTTATGTCAAGCAAAGAAACTATCTTAGCGGAAGATTTATGTCCATGTCCTTTTGACAAAGCACTATACATGACACCCTTCCCACACATATACATTATACCAAATTTTCCAAATTATAATGGGAGGAGGAATCCTTTGGAACACAACAGAGAATTTTCTACAACATGTATGGACATCTCGTATGACCCCACATACTTAATGAGACTATTTCCACGAACCCTTGTTGGGATAGCACTGGAATGGTTCTCTAAACTACCATTCACCATTTCTTTCAGAGATGGATAAGTTTAGCTAGTCAATGTCCAGTTGAGATACCTGAAAAACAAAAATTCATGATATTCCTTGAAAATATTCATCCAAAACTGAGAAGTGACTTAAGAGTACATTGTTGTACTTCTTTCCTAGACTTGGTGCAAAAAGGCACCTTACTCAAAAAATGCCTTATTGACAAAGGAGACATTAAGGTATTAGGCGGGAACCCAATTGTGCAACACCAAAACGCTCCCAATGATAGAAAAATTTTTGGTCTAGGAACAAAAATGTGACAAATGACGGTATTGTTGATGCTAAGACCCTACATGCAGGACTTTTCATCACACTTAGAGGCTACAAATCCAATCAAGACATGACAAGTAATCCGGATCAAACAACCAACTTTGTCCAAAATTCGCAACAACAATGACCACATAGGAGGTTTCCTAAACGCGAATTTACCCCTTTGGGGGAACCAATCGAGACAGTTTTCAAAGAGTTGATTAAACATAATCTCCTAAAACCTCTGGAACCAAAACAATACGATCCTAGATAGTTTAAATCTCATGGTGGGATGATAACGCTTATTGTGAATACCATCAAACAAAGGGACACAACCTATAACAATGTCGACAAATGAAGAACATCATACAAGACTTTGTTGAGGATGGAACCATAGAAGTCAATGGGTAGAAACATACCAAGAACAATGATCACAAGGTATTCACAGATCCATTACATGACCATGGGAAAGGAAAGGCCTCTAGTTCGGGAACTAAGCCTAATCCCTTAGCCAATTATGCAAATACCTAACAAACTATGGAAAAGGTAAAATCATAAATCACCTCCAAGCTGCAAATGAAAATATCCATACCATTACCATAAAGAAGCATCCTGAATGTGCGGTCAATACATGTAGAAAAAAGATAACCCTTCCAGGTCCTTCATCAGAGTCACCACCATAGTCTTCCAAGCCTAAGTATAAATTACTTGACCAGTTGGGGAAGACCCCAACACATATATCCATCTTGGAACTGATGACCCTATCACCCGATCATCAAGCCGTTGACGATAAAGCCTTGCAAAGAATACTATCCCTACCAAATTAGATGTCAATCATTTCAAATAAATGGTAGGATACTTAACCAATTCCCATCATGCTGCATTTTTTTAGCAGGATTATTCAGCTGAGAAGACCAATCATAAGGACCCACTACACCTTGAACTTCTTGTCCATCAAACCAAATTCTGACAAGTCTTGGTAGACAGAGGAGCAGGGTTGAACCTTTGCACCTTGAAATTGGTTAAGGCATTAGGTTTCTTAGAAGCATGTGTGGAAACCACTAATAGAATATTAATTAATGCATATGATGATGAGGAAAGATCATCTAAAGGATTTATCACATGCCCTATCAGGATTGGCCCTGCAGTTATGGACACTAGTTTCCAAGTCTTGGATCTCACCCTTCCCTACAACCTTTTGTTGGGTAGTCCTTGGATACACGCTATGAAATCCTTCCCTTCCACATATCATTAGTGTCTTAAATTCCATTACAATGGTACATAGGTCACCATTGATGGTGATCCAGATCCTTTCCAATATTGCACAAGCCTACACGAAATTCCACAAAGATAGGTCCCAGTCAATCAAGAGGATTCATCCTCCACCTTATCCTTGTATGTTGATCCATAAAATATTACCAAGTCCATTACATAACAAAATGCCATCATCCACTCCTAACTTTTGTTGGTGTTTTTTCCCACATAAGTTTTGAATCTCTCTAAGAGGTAGCCAACCTCTATAATAAAAACCACAAAGACTAGTGGCCAAATAATGAGATTCAGTCGAAAACTGACATCTCCTACACTTCTATCTTTTTGAAACCAAGGTGGGTAAACCTATGTCTGTTCATAAGAATGTTCTATGACTGGTAAGAACACTTCTTCTTACAAATTACAGTCCCTACACACACAATGAGATAGTAATTACTCTCGATATTGGCAGACCGAAGAATAATAATAGGTATCTTAGAGAAATGGGCTGGAAGACTTCAATGTAAGATTTTCCTCTTGTAGAGAGATAGGGTTTTATATTTTGTTTTGTTAAGCTCTTAGACCACCATGTTTATAATTACAGCCCCGTAGTAATCTTGAAGAAAATATCCAGTGCCTCATCCATTGGGCAGGAGTCATACAAAATGTAATCCAAATATTATGGACATATCACCATAATGTTTTACATCATGCAAATTTTAATTTTTAAAACAAAACTCAGCAATTCTGAATGTATAATCATAAATCTGTAACTCATTGTCAAGCAATTTCATTAACTCATTGAGTTAAAGCAGGAAAATGAAGAACACATTCAAATATGCCATTGAAAGTGAATGAAAATATCATTAATAGGCCCATTCACAACTTATGACACACAATTAGGAGATAAATTGTTTCAATATTATTATCATTTATTGCTTGAATATTAGAAATTACATTAGCACAACTTGCTTGCTTCATAGAAAACCTGACCAGAAAAAAATATTAACTAAAACCTCCAAGAAAACTACAATAAATGAACTAACAATACATATATTCAGAACCTCCTGGATCCAACATCTGACCCTTAACAATGAGCCGTAAAATCTTCTTTATAGGACAGGAGGGCAACAAAGCATTAGGCTACATTGTTAATTTCAATTGACATTCCTCATCATTGGAGAGAAAAGTGCATGATTCGAGGAATCAAAAAATTGTTACACAGTAACCAATCAGAGAGAAAAACAAAAATGCATGCCAGGCACGTGCACGCCCATATCATCAAAAAACCAACCATCGGGAAAGCAACACACACCAACCCATACTAAGTCGACCCACGGCCCCGATACAGGCGACCGCTTCAAGTTCTCGCCTCAGTAAGAAGCGAAAACACCTTCTTCCCTCTAGCCACATCAACACAACACCCAACAACTTGGCACGGTGCCACTGCAGTTATTGGTTTGACTTCAAGGACCCCTTCGTTTACACCCATGAGCTCGATCAAGGCCGCGAGGTAACATCGGTAAACTGAGTCTATTTTGGACCCATTGTCATTAATGAAATAAGTTATAGAGTGCAAAAGATCATCACACAGATGAACATCACCCCTCTTTGAATTTGAACCACTGATACAGAACAAACCTGGCAAAACGGATGACTCAAATCAAGTGAATGAGTGTTGACAATCCGCATTAGCGCCTAGGAAAGAACACAACCAATCATAACCCATGAAAATAGGAGGTCGCAACCAGACAATAGGTCCCACTTAGCCTTGTCACTTTAAGAATAAAGCCACGTGGTTGCCTCTTAGCAGACCTTGTAGTACTTTTGGAATATTTACTCTGACCGTGCGAGGTCTGTGAGGGACAATTATTATTAACCCCGTCATTAAATTCCTTCATCGATGAAAAGATGGCCACATGTCATTACAGGAGCCTCGAGAAAAGACCCCACTCCTCTGTACATGCTAGATGGTGGCATCTCGCAGACCTCGCACTACTTGTTGATGGTTAAAATGACACAAACAACATTAAAACATAATATTTCTACTCTATTTCTCCTGAAAGAGAAAGACAACATGTAGTAGCCTAACTCCCAAGGTCCTGGTAGTTGGTTCTCAACTATCTGATGTCACTCAATTGGTTCATGCAACTGTAATATTCAAGGGGCCTGTGCTGGTAACAAAGGATTCAAGCTATGACTCTCTTTATCAAAATAGTTCCTGTAAATCAATGGGTTTTAAATAAAAGAAAAAGATAGATCCAGGGGGTAAATCAGTAAGTATGAATTAAATTTATCTAATATCCAGACATATACTTTTAATAATGAATGTTTTCTTAACCAACCACAAAAACCATAGCATGACACAACCCACAGTATGACTGTACCATCGTATACATCTTAGGTGCTTAATTCAATTCCACTATTCGCATATCACAAGTATTTCCAAGATTTCAAAACAACACACATTCATTCATCATCAAAACTATAGATCAACAGACTTCAATAACTTTAATTCAATGACAATTTAACAAGATAATCTTTAAACCTGGTTTCTTCTAATGACTTTCATCACATAAGAAACTATCATGCTTCAGCACAATCACTGGCATTCAGGTGGATTATAACTCATTAACCTTATCAAACAACACAATTCAATGTAAACTCCATATTTCGTAAACCTGTAATTCTATTAACTGTAAGGAGATCTAGTACAATGTATCTCTACAAAAAAACTCTATAAAATTCTATCTCTTAGCACTAGGTAAGCCAATCCAATTCCCAATTAGCGGACCCTTACAATGTGATACCCATCTGGTATTTATAGATATACAAAAAGAAGTTCGAACTTCACTTCTATCTTAGGCTTTCCACCTTTTTAGGAACAATCAACTTTCTTGGAAACTCAAATCAACTTTGATCTTCAGTTCTTACATTATACATTCAGTTTGATCTAAAAATAGAAGATAGAAATAGAAGAAAAGAAGTCATGCGCCCTTAAGACTGTCAGTGCTACATACATGCAACATGCAGGGAAGAAGAACATCATGCATGCAAGATTTTATGCATGTGAAGCCAAATCCGCCATGAACTCATCATAACTGGTGAAGAATTGGTGTAGCATGTCCATATCTGGCCCATCAATCCAGTCATCTTCAAATTTGATGCAATCCAACTCAACTGCAGCAAACTCTTTCATACTTTTTACCTTGATCAATTCTCTCCCTGCAGCTTTTATTTCTTCTTTGACTTCTACAAGCCGATCTATCACCAAGTCTCCTCCATCATCTTTCTCCTGCAAGCAAACCTCTAATTAGATCTTTATATATCATCATAAAACATGCTTTTAAAACATACCTGTTACACATACATCGGAGTCGGAACCAGACAGAAGCTCAAAATAATCTCTTTTACAAAACTAGCAGACTTGGAGCAAAAACCGATATAGAAACTTCACCTAATAACAAATGGGCTCGGATTCAGAGTCGAGGAGATTATCAGAACCAGGATCGGAACAAAAAACGGATTTGGTTTCCTTCGAATTTTCATTTTTTCATATTCTATTTCCATTCCGCCTTCGCCTCCGATTTGGTTATCGTTACTTCAAAAAAAAGACTTTCCCACTATATGCGGAGCCGAACACGGGATGAAAACGAAATTGATAACCTTCACAAACAAAATTCTTAAGTTCAAGATCTGTTCTGATCCCACCTCCACTAGTTTATCCTATACTTCAAGGAAACCTTTTAGAACTCAGAATCGAAAACGGGATAAAAATGGAATCAATGACTTTTGTAAAACAAAACTCTTAGGTCCATAATCTATTCCAATCCCGCCTCCGCCTATGCTAATCATGACATCAAATACTTTATTCATTTTCCACACAATTTCATGACTAAAACCTAGGTCGCTATAAAATGGCAAAGGAGCTCAAAAACTCTACCCTCATATGATCGTGGGGAACAATTGCATTCTAAGATAACATTTTTTTTTAATCATTTAAAGTAATTACAGAGACCAATGAAACCCTAATCTAACAAACCTGACAAAAACTAGGGCACGGGTTTAAAACCCTGCCATTCTACCAAATGACGAAACCCTAATTTAAACAATAAATCTAATCTACCCTAACTCACTATAAAATCTCTAATCTACGTCATTGTAGATTCTTAATCTAACAAACACCATTAAAAACCCTTAATCTAATCTAATCTACTGCAAAACCAAAAAGGACATGACGCAATCACGATTAAGATGTGAAAGCAACGATGCCCAAAAAAAAGAAGAAAGAAACGACATGATAAAACAAGAAAACAAAGATTTAAAGCAAAACAAACAAGACAAAACAAGAACTTGCTCACTCAATCACATCGATGATCATAGATTTGCTTTAAAACAATATGATTGAACACACAAGCAGATATAAAGCAAAACACAATGAACAACAAAAATAAAAGACCTACCTCAAACGCAAACAAACCCAAGCTAACTTTATGAATCAATTCACACATAATATCCGTTCTCTATCTCAGTCAATTTGCTCAAACAAACTCTGCTATTGCTCTTCGCGCTCTTAGACTTGTGATAATAACAATAATGATCGGCTTTAACCCTTAATAAAGGAAAATATGTGAATTTCTACCTACACCGACAACCACCATTAATGCATTAAAATGCAATAAAGGCGGAGTCGGAACTGTAAGAGAACGAACACTAGTCTGCAGTGTGCTTCAGTCAAAAAGTCAACGACAAAAATGGCAGGGGCAAAACTAAAATGGAAACAAGATCTTAAATTTATAAAATTTCCAAACCTTATTCCCATTCCGGCTCCGCGTCCAACAACTAAAAATAAAACAAAATCAAAAACAAAAAGTTAAATAAAAGACCAACCTAATAAAACACAAAAACAATAACCGAGACAAAACAAACATTAAAAAGTAGCGGAGGTGGGATCGGAATTGAATTTGATTTTGCAAATTTTGATAACAACCATCCCAATTCCCACTCCGGCTCCACTTCTGCTAAAGACCAAAAACAAAGGCAAAGAAAAGACTGTCAGGATAGAACCAAAAACAAGCCTCAAAAAAACTTTTAGAACTCGATTCAGCTCTGGGTCCGATTCTGACAGAGAAACCAAAGAAAAACAAAGTATTGGAAAAACTAGACTCCAAACTTTGTTTCAAAAACAACTAAGTAAAAAACACAAAGGGGGACCCATTTTGACCAAGGCAAAAGATGGGGTGGTTATGCAAGGCATAACAAACGGTGACTCGGCTGGGAAAATGGTTTACCTATTTTCAAAATACTTAAAGAAAATTTTAGTCACCCAAAAACTACTTGGCTTATAAACACCTTACCTTGAATGAGATCAGATATTTGTAGGATAATCTTGAGTTTGAATCTCAGATGTTATGTGCTCATGAGTTATTTTTGAATCTGAGTGTGTGCTTATATTGTGCATCATTCTTTGTAGATACTTTCTCTGCTTGTGAACAACTATACCTAAGTTTCAAGCTACATATGTTGAGTCCTTTAACTATCGTGCAGTAAAATCTTGAGTATTGCTCCGCTGCCAGACAGGTGTCCATAGCCCCAACGGAGATACCTCTAGTCCTCGCAAAGAATTGTTCTACTGCCAGATAGGCGTCCATAGCCCCGATAGAGATACTTGGTTACCCACTTGATATTGAGCTTGCTTTTCTTTCTTTCTTTCTCTTCTTTTTTTTTTATGGATGGATGGAAACTCTTTTATGCATCTCTCAATACTCAGATTCAATGAATCTAAAATGTGGGTTGAGCACTACAATGGATTTCATGATAGTCTTGGAATCTGATTTTTCACTTGAAACATAGATAGAGTCATTCTAAAAAAAATAGGTAATTACTCATGCAGATGTTTTTCAAATTTGGTGACAGATCTTTGATCATAATTCATGAGATATTCACATTTACATCTTCTATCCTTAATAACTTTTCCAACCCAAACTAGAATGATCATAAAACATAAGTTTTAGAATGAAATCCTTTTCAATGATTATAATGAGAATACCTAAACCAATTTCTCTCCTAGTATCAATAGTATACTTTGAATAACAACCCCCTAACTTGAGATGAGCAAAATAAGAATCCCCAACGAAACAAGACAAAACAAAACAAACAAACAAAACAAAGAAAGAAAACAAAACAAAAAAAAACAAAACAAGCAAAACAAAAACTAAAAACTAAAAACAAAAACTTAATTACATATGATACAATATAGTACATTCTTTTTCAAAACACCAGACTTTCTATGCACCAAAATAGTGTTTGAGAAACTGACCATTAACTAGTAATGGAACAGGCTCTCCTGTTAAGGTACTCAAACGAAAGGCATTCTCCCCTAAGATTTTAGCTATTTGGTAGGGACCTAACCAAAGTCTATCAAATTTCTGATGGTCTCCCTTCCTTTCTCTAGCCTTATCCCATAATAGCACAAGGTCTGATATTCTAAAAGCTTTCACTTTGGCTCTTTTGTCAAACTAGCGCTTGACAACAGCCTGATGTTTAGAGAATTGCTGCAAAGCGACATCTCTTTGTTCTTCCGTGTTCAATAAGTTAAGCAATCTAACCTCAATCCTATCATCCTTATTATAAAACTCCTGCATGAATTTCAGAACAGGTATTTGTAAATGTATGAGGAAAATTGGATCTTGGCCATAAAATAACTTAAAGGGTGAATTCCCTAGGGCTGCTTTGATTCTGGTTCGATCTACCCATAAGGAAAATCTCAGCTGGGTATGCCAGCCCCTAGGGTTACTTTCTAACAAATTTTTATTACTTCCAATAAATTCTTATTTGTGGAATCAACCACTCCATTCTCCTGAGGGTAATAATTGGAAGAATATTTTAACACAATCTTATGCTCATAAGCCCATGAAATAAATTCAGTGGAAGAAAAAGTAGGGCCGTTATCACATACTAGAGCAAATGGAACTCCAAACCTGGTTGTGATATTCTCTGTCAGAAATTTAATAACCACCTCCATGGTGCTATTCTTGCAAGGAAAAGCCTCCGTCCAACGTGTGCAATAATCCGTCGCAGTCAAGATGAATTTGTGACCTGCAGAAGAATTTGGATTAATTACTCCTACAAAATCAAGTGCCCATTGGGCAAATGGCCTTACCTCATAAACCGACTGTAGGGGCATCACAGGATTTCTTTCTCTTGATGCAGAAGTTTGACATACATGACAAGTCCTGCAATGTTGATGCACATCCCTAAACAAATAAGGCCAATAGTAACCTGACCTTAAAATCTGATGAGCCAACGCATCAGTAGATCCATGTCCTGTTCGATGTCTTCCATGAAATTCACCTATAGCATGTTTAGCTTCTTGCTGATCCAGGCAACGCAAGTAGATCCCTTGGAAATTCTTCCCATAGATTGATCCTCCTTTAAGCATATAATGGGCGCTTTTCATCCTTAGTGCTCTTCTTTGAGTTGCATTCATCCCTTCTGGATTGTCACTTTCTATATTGTCACTTCCTGGATTCCAGTCTCCTTGATCCCTGTCAACATCATCAATTATCTGTCCTTGAAATACATCAGAACTCTCCAAAAAGGCCAAAATATGTTGATCATCATTAAACACCTGGAAGTGTCGAACATTGTTAGAAATTGCAGGAACTGAAATCAACTCCATAGAAAACCTCTTCAGATTTGAATCTTGCATCGGTTCTAATGTACTTGCTGCAACAGCAAGAGCATCTGCTATTTGATTTGCTTCCCTTGGAATAAAAGTAATCCCAAAGGCATCAAAATCTTCTATTAAATTCCAGACCCTATTCCTATAAGCAGCCAATCTTGTATTATGGCAAGTGTATTGGCTACGTACCTATTTCAAATTTACCTCAGACTCTCCCATCACTGTAAGAGCAGTTACCTTCTTCTTATGAGCAAATATAAGTCCTCTTGGTCAGTGCAACCAAACTGCAATCTATAAGAAGCAAAATAAGTTTTCCCTTTCGGGTTAGTTAGTTCAATTCCTGCTCCACTTCCTGCTTTAGATTTAGAATCATCAAATTTAAGAGTCCATAACTGGTCTTTTGCTGGGAGCTCTTTCTTTTTAGAAACTACAGGGATTTTGTCTCTTGTGACATGTGGCGGCTCGGACTTTTGCTGTTTATCAGAATTCGTGTTAAGAAGGAGCTCAGTTAACGATTTTCCTAGTTCCTTAATTTGTTCAACAACTTCCTCTTGAGTAATTTCTTGGGCTGAGTCAGGATCTAACTCATCTTCTATTAACTCTCTTGGCATTGGAAAAGCATCTGGAATAGGGGTATTAAAGTGAAACTGAGATACTTCCACTTCCTCCTTTTGATCCGAAAACCCTAAGACCTGAGTCTGTTCTACTGGTAAAGAAACTTCTTCTTGAGAAAGACTGATCCGTGTAAGAATATTTGCTTCTTTAGCTTGGAAAGAGAACTCATTGATGGGAATCTCAGTTACCTCTTGAAATTCTTGCTTGGGTAGATCCACATGCCTTAGAATATCTATGCATGACTGACATGTCAACTCCGAATAGTTATGATAGTGTATTCTACACCAATTAGGAAGCAATAAATTACTCAAATCCATTTCTGTTCCTAAAACCAGCCTATCTTATTGCAATTTCCTTATTAGAACTTGTTGGTTGATGTGAATCATCGAATCAGTGTGGTCTAAGGATAGTGTATCCTCAGAACTAACTACAGAGAAAGTAAGGACTTCCTGTTGCTTGTAAACACCCATCTCAGTCTCAAAGAATGCTACTTCATTTGGAGTATCATACTCTGTAATTATGTGTTTGAGCCTAGGTTCACTTTCAATTCTTATCTAAGTGGCAACCCCTTTCCATGGTAACCACATGTGCAAGAAGTCCAAGGATAGATACCCTCCCATGCTTTTCATTAGCTCTCGACTTAAAAGCATCCCATATGTTTCTGGGATGTCAGCAACTTGAATATCTATATAGGTCTGGATCCTTGGGTCTGATCCAACCTGCACATGCATGTTCTTCAATTCACCTACAACATTAACTTTGATTTTATCCAATTGAATCACCTTTTTATTGGTTGGAATAGGACTCAATCCTAACTTTTTACAAATCGAAAAAGGCATGACATTCCTTGATGCTCCAAAATCTAATAAGCAATTGTGTAGATTCTTTTCAAAGATCCTCAAACTTAACAAGAAAGGTGGGGTACTGGTCTTACCTTTATACATAGCAACATTCGTCTCCTTTGCGGGAGTCACTTTACCTTTCCCTTTCAAGCGATCTGTTTCTTCCAAAGCTTTCAATACCACCTCCTTTTGAGCTGGGCACCACTTCATGATATCAAAGAAAGACAGTGATGTCTTCCGCCTTTGCAATTCTGCAACAAAATCAAACTCTGAATCATTCCTAAATTGATACTTAGGAAAAGAAGGCTGATCACCTCTATTCTGAGCATCATAAGGTCCCTTTGGTGGGGGTGGATTGTTATCTGTATTCTGATTTGGTGGAACCATGTTGTTAGGGGGTGTAGATGTAGTGAATGACCCTTTATTCTGGTTCCTCAGAAAATGACCACCCTTAGATTGGAAAACTTGAGCATCATAGACATCTTCTTCCTGCTCGTTATCCCCTTGCATAGGGAATTGATACTTTTCTTCAATGGTTTCATAAGTCATGGCAGTGCTAACTGGCCCATTACCTTGATTGGAATTTCCTGCTTGAGGATGGGCATCAGCCTGTGCAATTTTCACCATCTTCTCCATTTCTGGGCAATTGACCTCAGAATGGGCTGCTATATCATGCAACCTACACCAATTTGTTATAAAATTCAAATCAGCAACATTAGCAGTATTTGATCTTTCCTCACCTGCTTGATAATTATGGGGAACTCCTCCATTGTTAGGTCCAGTGTTTTACTGCCTATTATTGCTGTTGTTATTGAACCTTTGATTGTATCCTCTGTTTTGATTTTGATAATTCTGGTTTGAGGAATTTTGATTTTGGAAGTTCCTATTGGTGTTCTGATTAGAGTAATTTCCCTGATTGTTGTAATTCTGGTTTTGATTATTGGGAGGGTTTTTTCTGACTTGTGCCATGTCATTTGACATCTGAGAGAGAGTCTTTTTGAGAGTCTCTACTTCACTTGTAAGTTGAACAATTTGATCATTCTGCACATTTTGAACTATGGATGGGGAATGGACATGGGTTGATCATCCCCCTTGTGGTGGTTGACCTTGAGGTTGATGTGTGGTATCGTGCATGCTATTGCCAAAGAAAGGCACAGTTGGTGGAGCTTGCAACTCAGATACAGGTCCATAATGGGAATAAGACGTCCCTGGGACAGTGTTGTATAATGGTGGATTAGGCATCTGATAATTCATTAGAGGAAAAGTTAATCCTAACCCTCCAGATTGCAAATTTTTCTACTGTTGCAATTTGATAGCCAAATGATAAATCTTAGATAGTGAGTCAATCTCATCAGGTTGATAAGTTCTTTGTAAGAACAAACCAATCAAAGGATCAACAGCTCTCAGATATGCTTGTATGGCCATGGCTTCCGGCACTAGGTAAGGCTCTTGTAGCCTATGATACATTCTATGGAACCTAGTGTTGAACAAGGGCATCGGTTCATGATGCTCCTTTCTAATAGTGGAAAATTGGTGATATAGTATGGTAGGGTCTACATATACCCTAAACTGATTAATAAAAACATTCTCTAAATCTATCCAACCCAAAATGGATCCTTGGGGCAGATTTAGATACCAATTATATGCCATATATCCTAAACAGTAAGGAAATAGTCTACATATCACATCTTGATGAGCAACTTGAGCTTGTGTGTAGGCATCTTTGAATGCTTGTATATGTTCCTCTGCACTTCTTGATTCTCCATGCATGTATTTCAGACAAAACTTCTCTGGGTTCTTTGGTAAATCATGGAATCCGCCTAGAATAGTCCCTAACGGGGAGGGATTACCTACAAAATAAGCCATTGGTGGGATTGTTTGGGTAGGTGGTGGTGATAAAGGCTGAATTGGTGGTGAAAAAGGCCTATTTGGTGGTGGTGTGGATGGAATTGGTGGAAATCCTGGTGGAGTAAGTGGTGGTTGTAATGCTGGTATTTCTACCCTACGAGCATGAGGTCTAGGTCAAATCGAGGTTTGAAGTTCTTCGAATAGTTCCCGATTAGTAGAGGATCTGAGCACCCTCTCGTATCCCTCTAGTGAAAAAGATCTTCCGTGAGCCAGCTTGTCCTTTCAGGCCCTCCTTCTAGCGCCAATTTTTGTTGATGGTTAAAATGACACAAACAACATTAAAACATAATATTTCTACTCTATTTCTCCTGAAAGAGAAAGACAACATGTAGTAGCCTAACTCCCAAGGTCCTGGTAGTTGGTTCTCAACTGTCTGATGTCACTCAATTGGTTCATGCAACTGTAATATTCAAGGGGCCTGTGCTGGTGACAAAGGATTCAAGCTATGACTCTCTTTATCAAAATAGTTCCTGTAAATCAATGGGTTTTAAATAAAAGAAAAAGATAGATCCAGGGGGTAAATCAGTAAGTATGAATTAAATTTATCTAATATCCAGACATATAATTTTAATAATGAATGTTTTCTTAACCAATCACAAAAACCATAGCATGACACAATCCACAGTATGAATGTACCATCGTATACATCTTAGGTGCTTAATTCAATTCCACTATTCGTATATCACAAGTATTTCCAAGATTTCAAAACAACACACATTCATTCATCATCAAAAACTATAGATCAACAGACTTCAATAACTTTAATTCAATGACAATTTAACAAGATAATCTTTAAACCTGGTTTCTTCTAATGACTTTCATCACATAAGAAACTATCATGCTTCAGCACAATCACTGGCATTCAGGTGGATTATAACTCATTAACCTTATCAAACAACACAATTCAATGTAAACTCCATATTTCGTAAACCTATAATTCTATTAACTGTAAGGAGATCTAGTACAATGTATCTCTGCAAAAGAACTCTATAAAATTCTATCTCTTAGCACTAGGTAAGCCAATCCAATTCCCAATTAGCGGACCCTTACAATGTGATACCCATCTGGTATTTATAGATATACAAAAAGAAGTTCGAACTTCACTTCTATCTTAGGCTTTCCACCTTTTTAGGAACAATCAACTTTCTTGGAAACTCAGATCAACTTTGATCTTGAGTTCTTACATTATACATTCAAATTGATCTAAAAATAGAAGAAAAGAAGTCATGCGCCCTTAAGACTGTCAGTGCTACATGCATGCAACATGCAGGGAAGAAGAACATCATGCATGTGAAGCCAAATCCGCCATGAACTCATCATAACTGGTGAAGACTTGGTGTAGCATGTCCATATCTGGCCCATCAATCCAGTCATCTTCAAATTTGATGCAATCCAACTCAACTGCAACAAACTCTTTCATACTTTTTACCTTGATCAATTCTCTCCCTGCAGCTTTTATTTCTTCTTTGACTTCTACAAGCCGATCTATCACCAAGTCTCCTCCATCATCTTTCTCCTGCAAGCAAACCTCTAATTAGATCTTTATATATCATCATAAAACATGCTTTTAAAACATACTTGTTACACATACATCGGAGTCGGAACCAGATAGAAGCTCAAAATAATCTCTTTTACAAAACTGGCGGACTTGGAGCAAAAACCGATATAGAAACTTCACCTAATAACAAATGGGCTCGGATTCAGAGTCGGGGAGATTATCAGAACTAGGATCGGAACAGAAAACGGATTTGGTTTCCTTCGAATTTTCATTTTTTCATATTCTATTTCCATTCCGCCTTCGCCTCCGATTTGGTTATCGTTACTTCAAAAAAAAGACTTTCCCACTATATGCGGAGCCGGACATGGGATGAAAATGGAATTGATAACCTTCACAAACAAAATTCTTAAGTTCAAGATCAATTCCGATCCTGCCTCCACCAGTTTATCCTATACTTCAAGGAAACCTTTTAGAACTCGGAATCGAAAATGGGATAAAAATGGAATTGATGACTTTTGTAAAACAAAACTCTTAGGTCCATAATCTATTCCAATCCCACCTCCGCCTATGCTAATCATGACATTAAATACTTTATTCATTTTCCACACAATTTTGTGATTAAAACCTAGGTCGCTATAAAATGGCAAAGGAGCTCAAAAACTCTACCCTCATATGACTGTGGGGAACAATTGCATTCTAAGATATCATTTTTTTTAATCATTTAAAGTAATTGCAGAGACCAACGAAACCCTAATCTAACAAACTTGATAAAAACTAGGGCACGGGTTTAAAACCCTGCCATTCTACCAAACGATGAAACCCTAATTTAAACAATAAATCTAATCTACCCTAACTCACTGTAAAATCTCTAATCTACCTCACTGTATATTCTTAATCTAACAAATGCCATTAAAAACCTTTAATCTAATCTAATCTACTGCAAAACCAAAAATGACACAACGCAATCACGATTAAGACGTGAAAGCGACAATGCCCAAAAAAAAGAAGAAAGAAACGACACGATAAAATAAGAAAACAAAGATTTAAAGCAAAACAAACAAGACAAAACAAGAACCTGCTCACTCAATCACATCGATGATCATATATTTGCTTTAAAACACAATGATTGAACACACGAGTAGATATAAAGAAAAACACAATGAACACAACTGCAAATAAACAACGAACAACAAAAATAAAAGACCTACCTCAAACACAAATAAACCCAAGCTAACTTTCTGAATCGATTCGCACACAATATCCGTTCTCTATCTCAATCAATTTTCTCAAATGAACTCTGCTATTGCTCTTTGTGCTCTTAGACTTGTGATAATAACAATAATGATCGGCTTTAACCCTTAATAAAGGAAAATATGTGAATTTCTACCTACACCGGCAACCACCATTAATGCATTAAAATGCAGGAAAGGCGGAGTCAGAACTGTAAGAGAACGAACACTGGTCTGCAGTGTGCTTCAGTCAAAAATTCAATGACAAAAATGGCAGGGGTGGAACTAAAATGGAAACAAGATCTTAAATTTATAAAATTTCCAAACCTTATTCCCATTCTGGCTCCGCGTCTGACAACTAGAAATAAAACAAAATCAAAAACAAAAAGTTAAATAAAAGACCAACCTAATAAAACACAAAAACAATAACCGAGACAAAACAAACATTAAAAAGTAGCGGAGGCGGGATCAGAATTGAATTTGATTTTGCAAATTTTGATAACAACCATCCCAATTCCCACTTCGGCTCTGCTTCCGCTAAAGACCAAAAACAAAGTCAAGGAAAAGACTGTCGGGATAGAACCAAAAACAAGCCTCAAAAAAACTTTTAGAACTCGATTCAGCTCCGGTTCCAATTCCAACAGAGAAACCAAAGAAAAACAAAGTATTGGCAAAACTAGACTCCAAACTTTGTTTCAAAAACAACTAAGTAAAAAACACAAAGGGGGACCCATTTTGACCAATGCAAAAGATGGGGTGGTTATGCAAGGCATAACACTACTTTAGTGATATCAGCAGGAAAACCTACGAGGTTTGCGAGAAATGGTCCAGATCAAAACCCGTGATCAGACGGTTAGCCAAACTACATGTAGAACATGTAGAATATTCAAGTGAGACCGACCAATACAACCTTCGGTGGTATAGATGTTCAAGCCTAGGTGGCAAAAAGAGACCGACAAGCTGGGTGCAAGGGGCCGGTAAGAGCACAGAGGAAAGGCTCAATCGGATCACTTAAGTGACCGGTTACCTTCGGTAGCAAGTCACCGTTGAAATATAACGTAAGGGTTTCAAAAGTTAACAATATTATATTACCATGGGTAATATAAAACCTTGAAACCCTAGCCTCCCCCCTTTGAATTAAAATTCCCATCAGTGGCTCTGACTGGGGATGTATGTCCCCTATGGGAATAGCAAGAATCCAAAATCTCTGGTTTCACAGATCAGATTACTGAATTACACAAGTGCCTTGACAAATATTTTACCATGCTTTGTCAATTGGACTTGTGCATATTGACTTGGTGGCCCCAGGCCACCATATAAGAGAAATCAAAATTTACCCCTATCAAAAACAAAATTCTCAGGTTCTTGGAGTAAACCAAGTCTACGGTCTTTACTTCTTGATGCTTCAAAATTAATGGGATAATTAATATGCCTGGAAGTATCATAACATTTCCTTATACTCCCCTGCACCAATTTAGTCAATGCTCTGTACCCAAAATTCAAAAGCAACATATGACCATGATAATATTTCACCTTACTCTGCCCCTGGTCATATTTCATAGAATGCTGGCTTAATTGAGCTAAGAAGTAGAAAAAAATCATAACTTATCTAGTTTGCAACATCACACATTTTGGCATCATCATCAACATAGAACTGGAAACTTTCATATAAAACGGTGTGCATGTTATCCATACTTCCATTTCTCAACAAAGATGATACATAACTCGAGGAATCCCCACCCTGGAATTTCCCACATAAGTTTGGTTGCCAACATTTTCATTCTGTCAATTTAGAATACATCCTGACATTATAAAAGTCGGCAATACTAGCTACATCATTCTCTAGGGAATGTGTAAACACATTCATCTCAGGCTTCTCAATATACATCTTCCCTTGTACTTCTTGATTTATTCTCAATTGAATTCTCCCAAAGACAGAGTTAAATACATCAATTTCAACCTGGTCAAAAAAGAAAGAGAAATATGCACTGACCTCCTTGTACTCAATACCACCCGCTGTATGCGTTAATGTATAAGTGAAAATTTCGGCACAAGCTGAAATTTTTTCACCAACAATATCAATGTCACCTTCATTATAAGCTGAGAGCTTTTCACCAACAATATCAATGTCAGAAGGTAACAACACATCCATCTCAACTTCACATAATTAGTCAAGAAAATTCATAGTACCAATATATTCATCAATATATTGGTTGTCTCCAGTACTATTGTTTTGATCACACACTTCATTGTCCTCAAATTCCTCAACATTTATACAATAAGCTTGTTCCATTGCCAGTATACCTGGAGTATACTCTAAATATTTATCATTTGAAATTTGTTCCTTCACTTGGAATCAAGTAAGAACACGAGGTTCTACATTTCCATACAACTCTGGTAAAAAGAAAAACTCAGTTTCATCCTTAGTACTACAATCATTACTTCTGAAATCACAATCACTGGCTTGCAACAAAATTTTGATGACATGAGCATTATAATCAGGATTAGGAAACACAATGGGTGTCTCACACAATCCTTCCTCATGTTTCCCCTCAAATTCCTCTGCAATTATCCAAATTTCTTCAAAAGAGCAAGCATTATCTTCATTTTGTGTAGATACCTTCTTAGCTGATTCTGCAATCTCTATCCACTTAATGACTTGGGCCAAATTAGTAGGCTTCAATTCTTCTGGTAAAGCACTTAGCCCCAATTCATAAAGTTCACAAAATAAATCAATGCATTCATAGTCATTAGGTCTATGATCTTTAGGAATTTGTATTAAAGCACCTAAAAATATCAATAAAAACTCATATGGTGATTTTTTCTCTTACCTCTTCATATCATACTGTTCTGGTACAAGAGAAGTTTGATCATCATCATCATTCAAACTAGACTGGATTTCAACTTGGATCTCATTATCATCACACTGCAATGCTGAAGATATAATAGTTTTAAAAACACCCTTATCATAATCAGTGTTCTGAGTAGCCCATTCTGACATTTTACTAGTACTAGTTAGGCTAGGGTAATCAATACTTGTAGCCAGATACCCCTTCATCATTGAGTATTTCATATTGTTTTCAATTTCCATAACCATTTGATATGCTTGGTTCAAGGTTGTAGGCTCTTTATCCCTTAATAAATAACCCATCCTCTTGTCAAAAGCACCAAGATATACAACTAAGCATTCAACCTCACTCGGTCTTATTTCTTTAGGGATTTACCTTAAAGCTCTTGAAAACTTGAGATTAAAATATGGGATTAGCTCCTCTTCTTAATATGTTGGGATTGACTCATTCACCAAATTGTTCCATAAAAACTATCACCAACTGATTCCATGAGTTAACAGAATAGGCAGGTAAATAGGAAAACCAATCCCTGGCATCACCCTTCAAGGATTGCACAAAAAGCTTCATGAAAACATCCTCATGACTGATTTCATAATCCCCCATTACATCTACAAAATTCTGTAAATGCTTAGAGGCTAATTCTGCACTTTGCCCAGTATATTTAGGCAAATACTTCCTAATATCCATAGGAATTGGATTAGGGTAACCACTGATATTACTGAAAATAAAAAGGCATATATCTTTGAGTTACAAAACACCCTGAAGGGCTTAATGAAACTTGTTCTCTTTGCATATTTATGTCTATCTTTACATATGGGAAATCATTTATACCCATTTAAAATTTCATCAACAGTATTTATTTATCAGACATATCATTTATCATCTCAACCATGATTCCATTAGTGACTGAAAATAGTATTCCTTGCTTTTAGAGATATGATGCAACATAAACATTATTTCATAAGGCCTTTTATATATTGCATCGTTAAAAGTATGGAAAAACTAATCATTGTTCCTTTCTTGATGCTAGACATCTAGTTTGGAACCATTTGCATCCTTAATTACAAACACCCATCACAATTAGAAATAGTGAACTGTTTAGTTTTGATGAAATACCTGGTAATTTGTTTTGGAAGCATGTATTAAATTCGTCTCCCTGATTGTAAATATCATAGATTTGGGACTGTTCCTTCATTCATCAACTGTTTCTTTAGACAAAGTCGCCACCTTTTCAACAGAGGACTGTTTTAAAAGAAAAATGAAATTCCTTTTCAAAGTTTGTTCGATTTTGGGTTTTTACCCACAACAGAGTCATACCATGCCACTACCAATCTCCTTCAAAACCACAATCCATTACCATCCAAATTTAACATTCAACTTTACTTAACAAATAATTATGGATAGCAATCTTCAACCCCTTTGGTTCCTCTTTTCTCTTTTTCTTTTAAATTTCTCAGAAGTTCTCCCCAATAAAACCATCATTCGACTAATGACTCCAGAACTCCTGAATCCTTTGCCAACATGATACCATAAATCATAGGACTTCCGGGTTCATTTCAACAACCTCTTCCTTCTAAGGTTGAAAACATTCACTATGTAAGTTCAAAACAACAAATCTTTGATATGACTCTATAACCATTTGCAACTGGTGATTCAGAACTCCCCAGTAGAGTCGCCATTCTGTTGGTGTTTTTTCCCACAAAGGATTTGCAATTCTCTAAGAGGTAGCCAACCTCCATTATAAATAATCACAAAGGCTAGTGGCCAACTAATGAGATCCAGTCAAAGACTGATATCTCCTACACTTTTGGCTATGTGAGACCAAGGTGGGTAAACCTAAATGTGTTCATAAGAATGTTCTATGATTGGTAAGAACACTTGTTATAGATTACAATCCCTACACATGCAATGAGATAGTAATTATTCTCAGTATTGGCAGACCAAAGAATAATAACAGATATCTTAGAGCAATGGCATTGAAAACTTCAATGTACGATTTGCCTCTCATAGAGAGATAAGGTTTAATATTTTTTGTGTTCAACTCTTAGACCACCATGTTTAGAATTACAGTCCTATAATAATCTTGAAGAAAATAGCCAGTGCCTCATCCATTGGGCAGGAGTGATACAAAGCGTAATCCAGATATTGTTGACATATCACCATAATGCTTTACATCATGCTAATTTTAATTTTTAAAACAACACTCCTTAACAATCCTGAATGTATAATCATAAATCTGTAACTCATTTTCAAGCACTTTCATTAACTCATTGAGCTAAAGCAGGGAAATGAAGAACACATTCAAATATACCATTGAAAGTGAATGAAGATATAATTGATAGACTCATTCACAACTTATGAAACACAATTAGGAGATAATTTTTTTCAAAATGATTATCATTTATTGCTTGAATATCCATAATTACATTAGCAAGGCTTGCTTGCTTCATAGAAAATTGACCAGAAAAATACATTAACTAAAACCTTTAAGAGAACTGCAATAAAAAGAACTAACTGTACATATATTCAAAACTTTCAAGATCCAAAATCCGACTCCCAACAATGAGCCGTGAAATCTCCTTTATAGGACAGGAGAGCAACAAAGCAATAGGCTACATTGTTAATTTCAAAATTGAATTTCATTTAGAATGAAATTCAAATTCACATTCCTCATCATTGGATAGCAAAGTGATTGATCCGAGGAATAAAAAATGGTTACACACTAACTAGTCGGAGAAAAAACAAAAAAGCATGCCAAGCACACGCACATCCACATCAACAAGATGAAACACCAAGAAAATCACCACCCAACAGACCCAACACCAACAACCACTATGCAGACACATGACCCCAATACAAGTGACCGCTCCAAGTTCTCACTTCAGTTAATAGCGAAACCACCTTCTTTCCTCCAGCCACATCAACGCAACACCCAACAACTTGGCACGGTGCCACTGCAATTATTGGTTTGACTGCAAGGGCCTCCTCGTTCACTCCAATGAGATCAGTCAAGGTTGCCAGGTAACACCGGTAATCCGAGTCAACTTCGGACCCGTTACCATTAGAATTTGATGAAATCAGAACAGGGGATGTGCAACGCTTTGTCCTTTTTCCAACACTTTTAGTAGCAACTTCGAGTGTTCTGGAAGCAGGTTGTTCCTTCTCAACTAGCGACTTCCTGGCTCCTACCCTGACACTCCTGCACCCTATAGATTTATCCATCGAGGCAACAACTTCATAGAATATGGGAGAATAACCACCACCTGCAAACAAAACAGCTCAAAAAATGCAATGATAACACTGGGTAACTTAACAAGCATTTATAGAGTGAATTGGTGTGAGGGATATTAATTGCTTGAATGCAAAATATGCATTTGAGCCATAAGTGGCTGATGTAGCCACCATAATTGTTTCTATTAGGAGGGAATCATTTGCATGCTAGAGAAAATCAGGAGAGGATCCTCTGAAAATCTCAAGCCATTAATAAAATAAGTTTCAGAGTGTGAAAGCTCATCACACAGATGATCAGTAATTTCTTTGAAATTGCACCGTTGATGTAAAACGGACTTGGCAAGTCGGACGACTCAGATTGAGTCAATTGAGCATTGAAAATCCACATCAATGCCTCAAAAAACCACAACCAATCATAAACAAGGAAAATAGGAGGTCGCAACCGGATAGTGGGTCCCACCTAGCCCCGTCGCTTCAAGAAACAGGCCACGTGTCGCCCGTTTGCAGACCTCGTGGTACTTTAGAGACATTTACCATGCTCTTACAAGGGACAATTATTATTAACCCCCTAATTAAATCCCTTCATCGGTGAAAATATGGCCACTTGTCATCGTTGGTGCCTTGGGAAAAGACCCCGCCCCTCCGTATATGCCAAATGGTGGCATCTCACAGACCTTGCACTACTTTGTGACATCAGCAGGAAAACCTATGAGGTTTGCGAGAAATGGTCTAGATCAAAACCCGTGATCAGACGGTTAGCCAAACAACATGTACAAACATGTAGAATATTCAAGTGGGACCGACCGGTACAACCCTCGATGGTATAAATGCTTAATCCTAGGTAGTAAAAAGAGATTGACAAGCTGGGTGAAAGAGGCTGGTAAGAGCACAAAGGAAAGGGCTCAACTAGATCACTTAAGTGACCGGTTACCTTTGGTAGCAAGTCACCGTTGAAACATAACATGGGGGTTTCAAAATTTGATAATTCATATCACCATGGGTAACTTTAAACCCTGAAACCCTAGCCTTCCCCCTTTGAAATTGAAAAGTCCCATCAGTGGCTCTGACTGGGGATGTATGCCCCCTGTGGGCATAGAAAGAATCCAAAATCTTTGGTTTCACAGACCAGATTACTGAATTACACAAGTGCCTTGACAGATACTTCACCATGTTTTGTCAATTGGACTTGTGCATACAAACTTGGTGGCCCCAAGCCACCTGACAAGAGAAATAAAAAATTGCCCCTGTCAAAAATGAAATTCTCTATCACCTAGAGTAAACAAAGTCTGCAGTATTTATACTTTGATACTTCAAAAAGAATAAGATAATCAATATGCCTGGAAGTATCATAATTTCTATTTATACTCCCTTGCACCAATTCAGTCAATGCCCTATTCCAAAAATTTAAAAGCAACATATGATAATGATAATATGTCACCTTACTCGACACCTAGTCATAAATCATAGAATGCTGGCCTAATTGAGCTAAGAAGTGGAAAAATTCATAACTTATCCAGTCTCCAACATTACACATTCTAGCACCATCATCAATTTGTACATCAAACTGAATTTTTCATATAAAACTGTGTGCACATTATCCATACTTCTATTGCTCAACACAAATGATACACAACTCGGGGAATCCCCACCTTGGAATTTCCCACATGAGTTTGGTTGCCAGTACTTGAATTCTGTCAATTTGGAATACTTCCTAGTATTACAAGTGTCTGCAGTACTAGCTACATCATTCTCCAAGGAATGTGTAAACACATTCATTTCAGGCCCCTCAATATACACCTCCTCTTGTATTTCTTCATTTATTCTCTAAGAAAAACCCTAAAAAACAAAGTCAAATACATCAATTTTATCTTGATCAAAAGAGAAAGAGAAATATGCACTGGCCTCCTTGTACTCAACATTACCTACTGTATGTGTTAATTTATAAGTGAAATTTTTGGAACAAGCTGAAAAATTTTCACCAACAATATCAATGTCACCTTCATTATAAGTTGAGAAATTTTCACCTCCAATATCAATGTCGGAAGGTAACAACATATCCATCTCAACTTCACATAATCAGTCATGGAAAACAATAGTACCAATGCTTTCATCAATATGTTGGTTGTCTTCAGTACTATTCTTTTGATCACATACTTCGTTTTCCTCAAATTCCTCAATATTTATACAATAGGCTTGTTCCATTGCCAGTATACCTGGGGTATACTCTAGATATTTATCATTTGAAAATTGTTCCTTCACTTGGAAACAAGTAAGAACATGAGGTTCTACATTTCCATACAACTCTGGTAAAAAGAACAACTTAGTTCCATCCTCAGTATTGCAATCACTACCTCTGAAATCACAATCACTGGGCTATAACAAAATCTCAGTGACATGAGCATTACAATCAGGATTAGGAAACACAATGGGTGTCTCACACAATCCTGCATAATTTTGTCCCCCAAATTCCTCTGCAGTTATCCAACTTTCTTCAAAAGGGAAAGCATTGTCTTCATTTTGTGCAAGTACATCCTTGGTTGATTCTGCAATCTTTATCCACTTAATGACTTGGGCCAAATTAGCAAGTTTTAATTCTTTTGGCAGAGCACTTAGCCCTGGTTCATAAAGTTCACAAAATAAATCAATGCATTCATAGTCATTAGGTCTATGAATTATAGGAATTTGTATTAAAGCACCTAAAAATCTCAAGAAAAACTCATATGGTGATTCTTTCTCTTTCCTCTTCATGTCATACAATTCTAGTACGAGAGAAGTTTGATCATCATCATTCAAACTAGAATGGCTCTCAACTTGGATCTCATTATCATCACACTACAATGGTGAAGATATAACAATTTTCAAAAAACCGTTATCATAATCAGTGCTCTAAGCAACCAACTCTGACATTTTACTAGTACTAGTTAGGTTGGGGTAATCAATACTTGCAGCCAGATACCCCTTCATAATTGAGTATTTCATATTGTTTTCAATTTCCATAGCCATTTGATATGCTTGGTGCAAACTTGTAGGTTCTTTATCTCTTAGTAGGTAACCCATCCTTTTGTCAAAAGCACCAAGATATATACAACTAAGCATTCAGCCTCACTCGGTCTTATTTCTTTAGGGATTTCCCTTAAAGCTCTTGAAAACTTGAGATTAAAATATAGGATTAGCTCTTCTTCTTTTATGTAAATTCCCATAAAACCTCTTCTTAATATGTTGGGATTGACTCGTTCACCAAATTGTTCCATAAAAACTATCACCAACTGATTCCGTGAGTTAATAGAATAGGCAGGTAAATAGGAAAACCAATCCCTGGCATCACCCTTCAAGGATTTCACAAAAAGCTTCATGACAACATCCTCATGACTGATTTCATAATCCCCCATTACATCTACAAAATTCTGTAAATGCTTAGAGGCTAATTCTGCACTTTGCCCAGTATATTTAGGCAAATACTTCCTAATATCCATAGGAATTGGATTAGGGTAACCAGTGACATTACTAAAAATAAAAGGCATATACCTTTGAGTTATAAAACACCCTGAAGGGCTTAATGCAACTTGTTCTCTTTGCATATTTATGTTTGTCTTTTCAATTGGGAAATCACTTATACCCATTTACAAATTCATCCACAATACATATTTGTCAAACATATCATTTACTATCGCAACCATGATTCCACTAATGACTGAAAATAGTATTCCTTGCTTTCAGAGATATGATGCAACATAAAAATTGTTTCATAAGTCCTCTTACATATTTCATCATTAGAAGTATGGTAAAAATAATTGTTGTTCCTTTCTTGATGCTAGACATCTAGTTTGGAACCATTTTCATCCTTAATTACAAACACCCATCACAATTAGAAATAGCGAACTTTTTATTTTTGATGAAATACCTAGTAATTTTTTGCAGCATGTATTAATATTTTCCTTTGTATATCAACTGGTTCTTTAGACAGATTCACCACCTCTTCAACAAAGGACTGGATTTCACAAGAAATATGAAATTCCTTCTCAAAACTTGTTAGATTTTGGGTCTTTTTTCTATAACAGAGTCACACCTTGCCACTACCAGTCTCCCTCAAAACCACAATCCATCACCATCCAAATTTAACATTCAACTTCATTTAAACAAATGATTCTGGATAGCCTCCTTCAACCCTTGTGGTTTCTCTTTTCTCTTTTTCTTTTAAATTTCTCAGAATTTCTCCCCAATAAAACCACCATTAGAATAATGACTCTAGAACTCCTGAATCCTTTGCCAACATGATACCATAGATCATAGGACTATCAGGTTCATTTCAACAACCTCTTCCTTCTAGGGTTGAAAACATTCACTATGTAAATTTAGAATAGAGAATATTTTGATATGACTCTATAACCATCTGCAAGTGGTGATTCAAAACTTTTCCCTAGTAGAGTCACCATTCTATTGGTGTCTTTTCCCACATAAGTTTTGAAGATCACTAAGAGGTAGATAACCTCTATAATAAAGAACTACAAAGACTAGTGGCCAACTAACGAGATTCAGCTGAAAAATGACATCTCCTACACTTCTGGCTTTGTGAAACCAAGGTGGGTAAACCTAAGTGTGTTCATAAGAATGTTCTATGACTGGTAAGAACACTTCTTACAGATTACAATCCCTACACACGCAATGAGATAGTAATTACTCTCGGTATTGGAAGAACACAAAATAATAATAGGTATCTTAGAGCAACGGGTTGAAAGACTTCAATGTAAGATTTGCCTCTCGTAGAGAGATAGGGTTTAATATTTTGTTTTGTTTAGCTCTTAGACCACCATGTTTAGAATTACAACCCCGTAGTAATCTTGAAGAAAATAGTTAGTGCCTCATCCATTGGGCATGAGTTATACAAAATGTAATCCAGATATTATGGAAATATCACCATAATGTTTTAAATCATGCGAATTTTAATTTTTAAAACAACACTCCTTAACAATCCTAAATGTATAATCATAAATCTGTAACTCATTGTCAAGCAATTTCATTAGCTCATTGAGTTAAAGCAGGAAAATGAAGAACACATTCAAATATACCATTGAAAGTGAATGAAAATATCATTAATAGGCTCATTCACAACCTATGATACCCAATTAGGAGAGAAATTGTTTCAAAATGATTATCAATTATTGCTTGAATATCAAAAATTACATTACCACAACTTGCTTGCTTCATAGAAAACCTGACCAGAAAAGATATTAACTAAAACCTCCAAGAAAACTATAGTAAATGAACTAACTGTACATATATTTAGAACCTCTTGGATCCAACATCTGACCCTTAACAATGAGCTGTGAAATCTCCTTTATAGGACAAGAGAGCAACAAAGCCTTAGGCTACATTGTTAATTTCAAAATTGAATTTCATGTAGAATGAAATTCGAATTCACATTCCTCATCATTGGAGAGAAAAGTGCATGATTCGAGGAATCAAAAAATGGTTACACAGTAACCAGTTGAAGAGAAAAACAAAAAAGCATGCTAGACACACGTACATCCATATCATCAAAAAACCAACCACCAGGAAAGAAACACACACCATCCCATACAAAGTTGACCCACGACCCCAGTATAGGCGACCGCTTCGAGTTCTTGCATTAGTAAGAAGCGAAAACACCTTCTTCCCTCCAACCACATCATCACAACACCCAACAATCTAGAATGATGCCACTAGAGTTATTGGTTCGACTGCAAGGACCCCTTCATTTACACCCATGAGCTCAGTCAAGGCCGCCAGGTAACATCGGTAATTCGAGTCTGTTTCAGACCCGTTGCCATTAATGAAATACGTTACAGAGCACAAAAGATCATCACATGGATGAACAACACCCCTCTTTGAATTTGAACCACCGACACGAAACAAACCTTGCAAATTGGATGAATCAAATCGAGTCAATGAGTGTTGACAATCCACATCAATGCCTAGGAAAGAACACAACCAATCATACCCCATGAAAATAGGAGGTCGTAATTACACAGTAGTTCCCACGTAGCCCCGTCGCTTCAAGAATAAAGCCACGTGTTGCCTCTTTGTAGAACTCACAATACTTTTGGAATATTTACTCTGACCATGCGAGGTCTGCGAGGGAAAATTATTATTAACCCCGTCATTAAATTCCTTCTCCGGTTAAAAGATGGCCGCATGTCACTACAGGGGCCTTGGGAAAAGACCCCACTCCTCCATACATGCTAGATGGTGACATCTCATAGACATCGCACTACTTTAGTGACATCAGTAGGAAAACCTACGAGGTTTGCGAGAAACGGTCCAGATCAAAACTCGTGATCGAACGGTTAGCCAAAGTACATGTAGGACATGTAGAATATTCAGGTGAGAACGACAAATACAACCTTCAACGGTATAAATGTTTAAGCCTAGGTGGCAAAAAGAGAACGACAAGCTAGGTGAAGGGGCCGGTAAGAGCACAGAGGAAAGGCTGAACCGAATCACTTAAGTGACTGGTTACCTTTGATAGCAAGTCAGCGTTGAAATACAATGTAAGGGTTTCAAAAGTTGACAATCTTATATTACCATGGGTAATATAAAACCTTGAAACCCTAGCCTCCCCCCTTTGAATTAAAAGTCCCATCAAGGTCGAGATCCAAGATAAGGGCTGTGGAGGATATAACATGAAATCATCCTATTGTGTCAGTCAAATGGCTCCTCCTAAGTCATATGGTCTACCCACAATAGGAGACAATGAATAGTCATGTTCCATGTCCCTCCTATAATGAAATTGACAAAATGGGGAGAGTTAAGTAAAGAAGCTACAGACCAAGATCAAATCACCTCCTAGTTGTACACAAAAGACAATGAATACCCTCCGTCGTCTATTCAAATATCTAAGGATAAATATGGAAAAGGCTTCATGATAATGAAAAGTAATGGATATGATAGACATAGTGGGTTAGGACTGCATAAAAATGGAAGGTCTGAACCAATCATTATCTCACCACGACCAAAAGGCTTAGGGTTGGGGTTTCAAGTGATTAGAATTGGTATTCCTAGTACTTCATCACTGTTACAAGAGGAAGTAATTTCTTCAGAAGACATCGACATATCCCACAAACCACTTGACCCATTTTATGATGAATCCCCTGAATCAAGCGAATATGAATGGGATTCCCTTTCCTCTACTAGCATGATGAACCTAGATAAGTTATTTGGTGAACTTGACAAAATGATAAAACCCACACCAATTCCATCTAGCCCCCATCCTAAAAATTCATTGTATAAAGAAGAATGGCATAAACTTTATTATTGGGAAAAACTTCATCTTGAATCCTAGGCACCTAAGGAGCCATCTTCTAACGACCTAGCCCTTGTAGTCGTCTCATTTTAGAGTTTACTTGTCCATAGGAAAAAGAACAAAAAGGAGTTAGTCCAAAAATTCCGTGACCATGTCAACCACTATATACTCACCTTTTTAGCCTCCACATTTGATAAATCCGATGATGACATGCCCCTCATATATCCCCAACTTATCGATTGGGATCAACAAGGTACACCCATCTTAGACATATTCAAGAACAACGATGTGATAACTGAGTTCATGGGATTTCCAGAAGGTATACCAAGAGGGGATCATAAAGTTGGCTTTACCATAGAATTGGATGATAAAGAATATTTTGGGGAGTCTGTTTACACCTGTAATCTCAAAAATGAAAATAAAAAGAAAAACAATGAAAATGATGAAAATAAAAAGTCCGTAGGTGAAAACCGAAAGGCACCTTTGGATGAAGAAATAGTAAAAATAAAGGATGCATCCAAGCACGAAAACCTCTTTAAGGCACCCAAGGACAAAGGTTTGAACATTCTCCTAGTTGCTCAGGAAAATTCACCCATGTTAGTAGAAGAGTCTGTTGAGACCAACATAAACATTGAAGAAAACCCTCGGGTAATATACTTTACAACATCTTTGACATAGAAAAAGCAACAAGAGTTTTGAGAATTATTCACAAAGAGACATATAAACTTTGTATTGTCATATGTTGACATGTTTTGGCTGGATCCAGACCTTATATTGCATCATCTACCATTACAGCTAGGTGTTAAGCCAGTGAAACATAAGTTAAGAAAAATGCATCCACAAATCACTTTACTAGTCAAAGATGAACTTAAGAAGCTATTGGATGTTGGATTCATCAAGTCCATAGACTATGCAGACTGGATTTCTAATCTGGTCCTAGTAACCAAACCCTTTGGGGGCATCCACATTTGTACAAACTTCAAAGATATCAATAAGGCATTTCCTAAGGATGACTTCCCTTTTCCGAACTTCAACATGATAGTAGACCTTACAACATGATATGAGATGCTATCCCTCATGGATGGTTTCTCTGGGTATAATCAGATCAAAATTGATGTTGAGGACCAGCACAAGACAACATTCACATGTCCATGGGGAACTTAATGTTGGAATGTTATGCCTTTTGGGCTCAAAAATATTGGAGCTACATATGAATGTGCAATGATGACTATTTTCCATGAACTTGTACATACTCTTATGGAAGACTATGTCGACGAAATAATAGCCAAATCGTTGACAAGAGTAGATCATTTGAAAGTTCCTGACAAGATATTCCAAAGACTGGAAAATTATAATGTAAGACTGAATCCAAAAAAATATGTCTTTGGCGTTAAATCAGGAAAACTTTTAGGATACATCATTTCTAGAAGAGGCATTGAGGTGGACCTTGCAAAAGTAAAAGCCATAGTGGATATGCCTCCACTAGTCAGCATCGGTTAGCTAAGAACACTACAAGGGAGATTACAGTCTATCAGATGCTTCATAGTATAGTTAGTTGACAAGATACATCTGTTCCAACATTTGATCAAGAATGGGGTACCGTTTGCATGGACACCCAAATGCAAAGAATCTTTCCAAACAATCAAGGATTATCTGCTTACACCACTTGTGTTAATGCCACCTATAGATGACCAACATTTGATACTTTACATTTTAGAAAATCAGTCAGCATTAGGAGCCCTACTCGCACAAAATAATGATGAAGGTCATGAAAGGGTGGTGTACTACATCAGTCTTACTTTGGTGGGATATGCACTAAAATACAGTAAAATAGAACTTGCCTATCTTGTGGCAATCTTTGCTACTCAAAAAATTCAGCACTATATGCTAAACTGCCAAACCATGTTGGTCGCAAAGATAGATCCTCTGAAATATCTCATATGTAAAGTAGCATTAACATGCCAATTGGCGAAATGGGTGATGATACTTAGTGTTCATATGACATCCAATCTATGGAAAGGAAAGCTATAAAAGGTCAAGTAATTGCAGATTAGTTAGAAGATGCACCAATTAAGGCATACCATCCTTTAGTGGCAGATTTTCCTAATGAGTTTATCTTCAAGGTTGACATTAGAACCACATGGAAATTATACTTTGACGGGTCATGTACTAATCGTAGTTCAGGATTAAACATACTATTTGTTACACCTCAAGTCGATAATATTCCTAAATCATTTAGGATTGCTTTCCCTTATACCAACAACATAGTGAAATATGAAGCCCTAGTGACAAGACTAAGAATGGAAGCCCAATGGAAGATTAAGAGTTTACATGTTTATGGAGATTCTCAGCTAGTAATCCGACAAGTCAATGATGAGTATGAAACTAAAGATGATAAAATTGCTCCATAAAAGCGCATGGCTGACAATTTCAAGCAGTACTTTGATAACATCACTTTTCAAAAAATACCACGCATTCAGAATAGGGAAGCAAATGCTATGGCAACCGTGGGTTCCTTATTGGATATTCCTAGCAACGTGCCTAAATTCGAGTTTTTGGTCGAACAAATTTTGGTCCCTGCCTACGATGTCCCCGATTTCGTAATGGTGTGTGCAATTGTTGGTCCTACTTCCCCTTGGTACAAGAACATATACATGACTATCTAAATTCCCAAATCCTACCTTTAGACCTACCAAACAACCAACATAGAACCTTTATCCATAGGTCTGCCAAATACATCGTAATCAAAGATACCCTGTATAGACGTACCTTAGATAACACCTTGATGAGATGTCTCGATGCTGAAGAAGCATAAGCAACCTTATGAGCGGTACACAAGGGTATATGTGGATCCCATTCTAGTAGTCCTACCTTAGCCCACAATATTATGAGATTAGGTTATTAATGGTCTACAATAGAAAATGACATATATCTTTGTCAAGAGATGTCGATAGTGTTAGATACACAAAAAATTGATACACGTGCTAGTACAGGAGCTCCACCCGATTACTTCACCATGGCCCTTTTCCCAATGGGGACTTGACCTCATAGGTAAGATACACCCTCCATCATCCAATGGCCATAAGTTCATCATAACCGCCACCAAATACTTCACCAAATGGATTGAGGCTATTCCCATGACTTACATCACTGACACACAAATTTCTAAGTTTATCCTAAACTACATAATCTGTCGGTATGGTGTACCTCAATCCATCATCTCAGACAATGGTCATCCATTCAAAAACCAAGAATTCCACCATATCTATGAAGAATTCCATATCCAACATCATTTTTCCACTCCATATTACCCACAAGGTAATGACCAAGCAAAGGCATCTAATAAAACCATTATCAGAATCCACAAAAAGATTGTCAATGACGCTGGTCATGATTGGAATGTACAACTTAATCTTGCCTTATGGGCCTATCGCACAAGCATCCGTACTCCCACTGACACTACTCCATATTCCCTAGTATTTGGTTCTGAAGCTATCTTACCTATTGAGGTTGAAATTCTTTCCCTGAGGGTATCCTTGAAAGGTCATATTGACGATGAAGAGTATCATGTATCCAAATTGCATGAGTTAGAATTCCTAGATGAATGAAGACAAAAGGCTCTAGATCATTTGCAAGCATATCTGAACCATCTTCATCGCAACTATATTAGGAAAGTTCTGAATCGAGGCTTCGACATTGGTGACCTGGTCTTGATGGAAAATCCTAAGAATCAAACATAAAGAGAAAAACCAAGCAAGTTTGAACCTAACTGGTTAGGGCCTTATATTTTTACAGAAGCCTTCAGATCAGGAGCATATCAACTCTCTACCCCTGAAGGAGAACCAATTTTGTCACTGATCAACAATCTTCATTTGAAGAGATTCTATTTGTAGCTTCTGAGAACCATGTCTTAGTCAAAAAAATACAAAAAAAAGTAATAATAAAAAACATTAAAAAATAGTAACCTTGATGAAAAACCTAACAAACATGCGTCTTTGTAACACCAAAAAAATAGAAAAATCAATAAAATAGTAAAGAGAAATAATCCGTCCAATAATGAAAACCACGTCGGTGGCGCTATGGATAAGTACCATGGTGAAAACTTGGCAAACAGGCACCATGTGTATTCAACTTTGCTCTTTCATCTACCATCATTCCAATCAAAAATTTTCACCATCACTCATAATAAACAATTGTCTTATCCATTACTTGGAACGATTGACATCAAGTCCACTCCATCTCCCCAATCCATCTTGTATGTCTTATTCCCGACTGGGGGAAAATCCTTGATCTACGTCATTTGGACCTTGTACATAGCATTCCATTGTCATAAAATTTCCTAAAAAAAAAGCTCAAAAACATCATAAAATGTCTTGTAAAAAATCCAAAAACATAAAAAAACTCCAAAAAGACAAGAAAATCAAAAACATGTCGAAAATTCCAAAAATAGAGTCAGAGTCAGTTGTGTCAAGTCAGTTATAGACATTGTCGAACTACATTGCCTCTATGACGAGATGTAGGCAACGCCATCTATCGATGTGCCCCTGAGGCATTAGGTCTGTCTGTCTAGGTTTGTCATGCATCGCATATAAAATCAATACTCATTCTTTGTATATATCAAAGTCATTGGTCCTGTCGAACTATGAGGTCTCTGTGTGTACAACATAGGCAAGGCCATCAATCGACGAGCCCCCGAGGCCGCACTAGGTTAGGCCCTTAGTGTTTATCACATTCACTATCACACACGTCATATCATCAAGTTAGGTGCATATTTTCAGCCATTTATGTCAGTTAAAGTCTAGTCGAACTACGAGGTCTCTATGTCTACAATGTAGGAAAGACCATCAATCGATGAGCCCCCAAGGCTGCACTAGGTTAGTCCTTTAAGGTACATCATCTCAATTCTACATAAGTCAACACACACACACTCATAACGGTCAAAGTATCAAAACAAGTCATGCATCAACAAGGCAAACATGTCAAAACTGTCAGCAAGTCAAAATCAAACAAATTATTAAAACAATCAACTTATGGCCCAAGCAAGATATTTCTTTCTTAACAACGGACATCGTCAATTGTCATAGCCTCATGTGGCTTGTCACATCAAAATCATCAAGCACAACGTCTTATATGATAGATGCCATTTTGAAACCAAGCTTTGTCATGCCTTACACAAATGGTCACAAAGTCGAAACCAGACTCAACGTCTTATACAATACGTGTCATCCCTCACATCGAGCTATGTCAAACATCAAAAAATCACACAAGATTAAGTTTTGGAAAATACTTTTATTAGCTTTATGAATTTATATCTTATTTTGTCTTATCTTTTTATGGATTTGTGCATGAGTCCAGTTACTAGCTTTCTCAAGGATGTCCTTTGAAGGATTTAGAGAAGCAAAGATGTCTTAGGACTCTTTTTCTTTGACTTTTGTATGTCAAATGTCTTTTAACTTTGGATTTTGAGTCATGTTACTAGTTTCCTCGAGGATTTCATATAAAGGATTTAGAGGAGCAATGATGTCTCATGACCCACTATTTCTTTGTTTGTTGTCTGTAGTTTGTCTTAACAAAAAGACTAGGGCAACTATGTCCTTAGTATGAGTTAAGACACTCCTTGTCTACGAATGTCTATTTTAGCAAGTGGATGACTTTGTACACTATTGCCTATCTCATATCATGGTGTTTACTATCCATTTGTGTCATGTACCACCCAATGATGATTTAATGCAAGGCTTAGTATGTATTTGGAAAAATATTGAAGATTTTATAATTTTTGTAATATCCATTTTTGATACTAACATCCATGTCTACTATTCATCTTTTTTCTATTCTAACATTTCTTCTTTTCATCATCTTCATTATCCTTATCTATTTTCCCCTAGTCTCTTGTCCTACATATTCCAATCCTCTCATTGATGTCGAGAGCACACTCATGTTATTTTAACCCACCTATCCTCTCGAGGGGGCATACCACTACCTCCTCATCATTCTCCCTTTCACTGGGGCATATTTTTGATTAATTTTTCTTTGACATAACGCCGAAATGATATTGCATAAAAGAGGGGAAAACTGTAGACACTGAAAATTGGTCTAGGTCTGCGAGTACCACTTTCGACATAATTTTCTAATGTCCATGGTCATGATTAAATAATGTTAATTATTTAATTATTTCCTAAACACATCTTTCTTCTATTAATTAAATAACCTTTAATTATTTGATTAATTCATTATGACCCTTATTCAACTCTGATTAATTAAATAAATCTTATTTATTTAATTACGTCGCTAATTAATTTATTCTCTTTCTGAATTAAATATTTTTTTATTTAATTTAATCTTTATCATATTTCGACTATAATTAAATATTCATTTCGAATTACTTAATTATTCAATTAACATTTTCAAATGTCAATTATTATTTATTTAATTAAATCATTTCAATTTTGAATGTTGAATTAAATTAAGATTTAATTCATAAATAGTTATTTCTGACACATTCTTCTATTGCCTACTTAACTAATTATTCACTCACCATCTGACTCGAGATTTATTTAAATCCATCAGTTATCTCCGGATTTAATATCTGATTATCTCTGGGAAGAGACTCTCTGTCTTGATCAGTCAGTCTAATTCTCCTGCATGAACATGTTTATTAATTAAATATCTTTATTTAATTAATTAATTCATGTGTGCATTCGAATAGATCGTTGTCGAATTATAACTTTATCCTTTTCATTCAATGTCTTATTCTTCTATTTTCAAAGACTTTCAACTGAAGATTAAATCATTTATTTAATCTTGATGTCTATAATTCTTAAATGTTTTTGAACAGTCTTAACACTAGATTAAAATATTATTCTAATTTAATCTTTATCCTGTAGAATTTCCCAACTCACATTCTAACTAACACAAATCTCAATGTATGGCATTCAACAATCTTGATCGTTGATCTCTCTTTTGAATCTGAGTTGATCGTTCAAATTTTTTTTTTCTATAAATTGACTGACTTTTGTCATTATTCCTCCTCCCGAAATCTATATACTTTTAGAAGCATAACTTGTTAATCTTTGATATTTTTCTATAATCACATACATTAAGGCTATACTTGCACACTTATGAAAATTTGAGGGAAATTAAACTACTGAAGACAAAATGGAGAAGGACAATCAAGATAATTCGAAGAGGTGGACTGGTATTTGGTGAGATTGTTTCATATTGCATTATTTACAATTTAGTTTATTTGCTTCGTTATTTGTTGTTTGATTTAGATTAATGCATGTTTAGATTAGATTTAACCATCTTTGCTTGGAGAGTCATTTTATCTACATCACAAGTTGTGTAATTGATTACCTCCACATTTCAATTTGGGTGCCTAAAATTGAACAAATCTTGTGAGTGTGAGTGTAGTGCATCGCGAGTGTTCTCCCTTATTTTCTCAACAAAGATCCATCGAACTATGAATGTACTTGCTCACTTTTTTTTATCCATAGAGAGTCTTCCTGGTGGTAAAAATTAATCACCCCAGGGAACAACCCAACCGGTAACACGCTAAAGCCAAGCGACTTCCAGTTGGTATATAAGTGTGGGTACTCAAGGAAAGTTTGAGTATCACGAGGATCATTCTGACAAGAAGGGCATAAATGGTCTCTTTCTGCATGGATGGTCCCCAACGAATGGAATGCCCACATTAAAATCCCTTGTTCAGAAAGGCCAAAATCCCTATCCATTTGCTGGTACAAGAACGGTCGTTCTGAAGCCATCCCACATTTTTATGGCTCTTTGTAGAGATGAGAAGTATGCCATGGGATTTTCATGGGTACTGATGCTTGGCTGACCTGAGAAGCAAGTGCACTATAAGGGGGAGCTTGTGTGGTCAAACATTTAATCATCCACTAAGAGTAGGCGTAGCTAGATTTATCCAAGTGGGAACTCAACAAATATTGCCTCATTTCATCCCTAGGATTGTGTATCTTTTGGAATCAAACACACTTTGCTTGGATCCTAAACATAGGAAAAAAAATTCACGAAGTCTTCAAAATTTCAAACCCTTTAGGAGGAACAAATACCTTTGACAAATCCAAATGGTCTTTCTTGCCCTAGGGATTTCATCCTTAGAGGTTTCTTAGTATTTGGGTTTATATCATAATTTTTTCTCACTAAAGTCAACATTAGGGAACTTTTTCCTTAATTTCCTCGATTCTCCACATAATGGAATTTGTGAGATGAGAAGAATTTAAGACATTAGACATCAAGTTTGAAAACCTAATCAAGAATTTTTTGTGGTAAAAAGAAGTCATTAAGCAAATATAGGAAATAATTGAGCCCCACACATGTGCTCTTTCAAATGATTTCCCGAAAGATTAAAATCCGAAAACCAAAGTTCAAAAGTCTTAGAACAAAAACTCATGAAGAACATTTTTCAAGGCTTCACAAAGTTAGAGAAATATTGGCTTACAATTTTTACAAGAAAGCTTCAAGGAACAATCCTAACTTGTATGAATTTTATTACCAGAAAAATCCAAGTCTCTTTCAAAGGTTTGCATTTCTTATGTAGGAGGTACCAAGTATGTTCTTCAACATTGAGCTCTTATAGAAAGGATTTATATCTAGGTCTAATCTAGGATCAAAGTCATCATTCTCATCCATCCCTCAAAATCAAACCAAAAATCATCTCACCAACAACTCTTGGAAATCTTGAAAACATCACTCATGCTAGGATTTTGGCAAATCCAAATCATCTTGTTTGATTAGATATGTGTGGATGAATCCTTCCCCACATATTTAGTCAAATTATCAATCCTTGTGAACAAGTTTACCCTTTGATAAACATCCAACATCCTAGGGTTTATAATTTCATTATCCAAAATCAAAAAAATTGAATGAAATCAAAATCATCTTGTTTGGCTAGGGGTGTATAGATGAATCCTTCTTTACACACTTAGTTAGATTATCATCTTGTGTATGAGTCTACTCTAGGACAACATCCAACCTCTTGGAGTTTATGATTTCACTATCAAAATCAAAATCCAATCAATCCAAGTTTGAAATAAAATAAAATCAAACCAAATCAAATCAAATCAAGTCCTAAAGTCTAGTATCTCCTTCAATATTTCTCAAGAGTTTAATCATTCACATCATCCACCTTCTATGTATCTCATCATCACCCTTTGATCCTTAATCATCCTAGTTCTTCTCTTTTTATGCCTAAAGTTAGATCAATCTAAACAATTAGAGGTTCATCTCACACATTCTTGAAATTTGATCCCTATTTTATGGTGCAAATGAGATCGCAACACAAGAAGACCATGGAAATCAACAAAGAAACATAAAATTTGAGTGACCTAAGCCAAACTGCTCCTAAAATGAATCCCGTAAGATCAAGAAACCCCCTAACCAATCTTTCTCCACCATCACAAAATCCTCAAGAGGAGGGACAAGTGGAGGATATCGCCAACAATGTCTCAGGGATGATACAAGATGAAATCATTGAAATGGTTCAAAATACTAAGACTCGTAGAATTGTCAATTCCATGTTGAGGCTCAATCCTTCCCAATACATGCTTGAGTTGGAAAAAGAAGGGGCCAAACTCCCTTCCGATTATGACATAAGCACTATTGTGGAAATACCTCTTGGGATCATGCCCCCAATATCATCCACCCCTCCATTTCAAAGTGTTACTCAAAGAATCCCACAAATCACATCATCCATTGCTCCAACTCAACCGATTGTTAACAAGGGAAGCTCTTTGCTTCATGCACTTCAAACACATCCCCTTGAGAGAAACTGAGGTTTGGATGCAAACACCATACCAGATCAATCCATCCTAGTGAATCCTTTACACCCATATGTTCAGCTTGCATTTCATGATCCCGCCAATCCGACCTATTTTCACACAACACTGGTGTATGCCCTCAACATGAAAACCTCTCTCCCTATGATCTCATAAGGAGAGGTTGAATTATTCGAAATAGGGGGAATCTTCGATCCCTTATCATCATCAATTTTATAAGGGAATACATGAACGCTTCCACCATTATCGTTAGCATCCACACCACTCCTTGGGTTGGGCCTTCCACCTTTATCGACCATCAATCAACAAAATCCTTGTAGCCCTCCAACTATAAATCAAAACATCATATCGAATCCTACCATCTTGCCATCAATATTGCAAAAACAAGTGGCAACCATTCAAGCAACCCCAACAATAAACACATCATATACCATCCCCCAAGTATCTCAGAACATGGTCTCCCAAAGACCAAGCATATCAATTACACCATCCACGACACAAACCCCAATTATCAATACAATGGTTCCTCCCATTACAATAGTCAACACTGTTGCTAATCCGCCACCACCACCACCGAAACCCAATATGATAAAATCATTTAGCATCACATTCCAGGAAGTTCAACAAGCTGCCTATCAAAAGGAACTTAAAAAAATTCAAAATAAACAAGTTGCAGAGCTAGCCGCCCAACAAGCGCAAGAACAATTAGAAGCAAAAAAAGTGTAACAAGCACAACATGCTGCCCAAGCTCAAGCTTTACTACAAAAATATTAGCCACCCAAGCTACGCAAGCAACTCAATCCGCACAAGCCTCATAGGCTTCCCAGGCCGCATAGGCAACCCAATAAGCACAAGGTCAAGCTCAAGCCCAATATCAAGCTCAACAAGCGCAAGCGCAAGCTCAATACTAGGTACAACTGCAAGAAGATCAACAACATGTGTATCAACAAGCACTGCAATAGTATCAAGTGCAAAAATAAGCAGCCCAATACTAGCCCAAAAAAAAGCTTTGTTGGCACAAAAATATGAATACCAACAACAAGCGTTGTTGGCGCAACAAAAAATGCAGGCATATCAACAAGCCTTAATCACGTAGTAGAGCTTGAAAAAAAACCCCACCAACACTCCATCCACCACTCGAACACCTCAACCACTTCATAACACATTCACTCCACCCCCTGATCCACAAGATGACGTGACAAAAAAATCAAGTTGCTCTCGCAGCAAGTGCTCAATATCCGATCAAGGAAAAGAAAAAGGACACCAAGCAATTTGTGCCCCTATCCCTTCAATAGGAGTCTAGAAATGATACTATTCCCAAAGGGATTTGAAATCCCTAAATTTGACAAATATCGTGGGATGGGAAACCCTAAAGATCACATTAGGGAATTCCAAGTACATTGCATGGAAGTCGCATACAATGATACATATCTAATGTGGCTATTTCCTCGAAGCTTGATGGGTGCTTCCATGGAATGGTTCTCTCGCTTACCTACTGACATTGAAACATTCCAAGAAATTATTGACGCATTCATAAAGAATTATGCACTCAACATTGGGATGGATCTCAGTCTAGAGGAAATCTCTGTGCTCAATTAAGGAAAGGGTTCGCTTCCTTCCTACAATGTTGTCGATCCAAGGCCAACAGGAGCAAGTGGGACATATCAGAGGAGCAACCAAATTTGCACCATCATTTCCAATCTTGAGAAAACTTTGGCATTCCATCTAAAGATTCAATGTATCACCACTTATGACTAATTGATCCCCAAGGCAGTTAATATAGAACAAACCCTTATTGCACAAGGGGGACACCTACATATCCAGAACATCAGGACAACTGTCATTCTACCATCTATAACGAAAAACCTTGCATGTGGGCGAAAAATAGAAACATCACCAATGATGGGGTGGTTGATTCCAAAGTCGTGATCACTACTCCAAAATAGAACACCCCAATATATCAACAACCGAAGAAGAACAATCACAACAATACAAATCAATGCGGTATCACAACAACCACCAAATAATCAAATCAAAAATTTGAATAATCAAGGGGGACCACCTCCGTGAAACAAATATCCCCCTAAGAGAAAGTTCACCGCCCTTGGGGAATCAGGCAAATCCGTCATGAAGAAATTGGTAGACGAGAATCTCATTAAAATCCCCACTTTTGAGAATTATCAAGAGCCCATTGTGAAACCAACTTGGTACAATGAAAATTACCTTTGTGATTATCATAAAATCAAGGGGCATACAACAACCAATTGCATGAAGCTAAAAAATATAATCTAAGACCTCATTGATGACAAGATCATAAACATGGAACAACCTACTGGAAATCAAGACCTAAATCTCTACATGAATCTGATGCCCGACCATAACCAAGGAAATAACAAAGGGAAGCAAAATTATGGCAATGTGAACCATGTGTATAAAGGATTTGTCGTATCCCTAGACAAATTGGTCATTTTTTTTAGTATCAAGTGAGCCAAAGCTAATTGTGGAGTCATCACATGCGGTGGAAAAGTCACCATTGTTGGGTCATCACAACCACCCAGGGAACCCACCTCAAATCCAAAATCTGTTCTTAACGACTATAATGTCTTGGACCAGTTGGAAACAACTCCCACTCAGATCTCCATCATGTAGGTACTAAATATCTCATTCGCCCATAGAAAAATCCTTGAGGAAGCATTGATTTCATCCACAGTCTCCACCAATATTGATACAAAAAAATTACAAGCTATGGTCAGAAACATTACGACCCCAAATCTCCTCACATTTTCTGATCAGGACTTCCCCGCTCAAGCATCTGATAACCATGCACTTCACCTTGAACTCCTTGTTCTTAAGAACAAAGTTAAGAGGGTCTTGGTGGATGGGGGTGCAACTTTAAACATATATTCTTTGAAGATCATAAACAATCTAGGATTGTCTGAGGATTCCATTGAAAATGGTAAGGGCATCATAATCAAATCATATGATGACCAAGAAAGAGTGTCTCAGGGCACTATCCAACTCCCTACTCAAGTAGGGCTAACCATTATGGAAACCACCTGTCAGGTTCTTGACCTTGATCTTCCTTATAACATCCTCTTGGGGTGTCCATGAATCCATGGGATGTAATAAATTAGATCAACCTTCCATCAGTGCGTCATGTTCTCATACCAAAATCAAGATGTGACAATCTACGATGATCTTGAGCCATTTTCCTATTGCAACAACCTGGAAGAAAAATACCATAAAATCCTCCAAGAACCAAAGAAGGATGAAGGCCCTTCAACTCCATATGTAGACCCAACCAACATTGCCTCCACTTTTGGGAAAAAGATACCCACCATTCCTGACATATCTAAATCAAATTCATAATCCGAGAAAATGGTTGTGGAGATTATAGAATGAAGAAATGAGCCTTTGTGGTAGGGGAGTTACCTCAATCCCCTATATCACATGGAAAAACACAACCCACCAATACAACAACTCAAAATTTTAGAGCGGATACATCTTGATTTAGGAGTTGGGGGGATCTAGACCAAGAAGTGGTGGACGAGAGAGACGTATCTGACTATCAAGATGAAAGACCTGTACCAGTCCTTCCCATGGATGATGCCAACAAAGGACTTCAATTAATGTTGGGCATGGGCTATAAGAGGAATGAAAGTCTTGGAAAGAACAACAATGGCTGATTGGAACCTATCATTGTGGAAAAACACATAAAAAATCTTGGCCTCAGGTGTACCCCTCTGAGTGTAACCATACATGGTAGAAGTCCCTCGGTTAAAGTAGTCAAAAATCCCCCTCAACTATTGACAACTTCCCTTCAGTTACTCGTATCCACAGGTTGAGTCATAGACAACTTTACAAATGATATAATTGATGTGTGTAGTAGTAGTGATGAAGAGGATAGCATAACTGACTTACCTATGCTTTTTGAATATTCCTACCTTCTCATGATCAACACCTTATCCTTTTATTCAGACCATCAAAACCATGAAATAAACCTAGTCTATCCTCAACTCATAGATTACAACCAACGAGGACCACCAATTTTGGACACATTCAAAAATGATGAGGCACTCTCAGAATTCATGGGATTGCAGGATACCGTGCCATATGGAGATCATAAAGTTGGGTTTGACATCATATTGGATACATAAGCCTATTACAGGGAAACGATTGAATCCTTCATTCACAAAAGTGAGAAATTGAGAATAATCTCATGGTCTTTGAGTTAAAACCACACTATGCCACTCGCTGACCCAAATATAGTAAAAATAAAGGACACATACTATGGTGAAAACCTCTCTGAGGTGCCAGAGGATGAAGGATTCAATATTCCTCTTAGTGCCATTCACCAAGAAAAGTCAACGGTTCTAGCAGAACAGTGCAATCCAATCAATCAAGGAATAGAGAAGATACCACACATAACATTCTATGTTGAGTCACTTCTCACAGAAGAACAAGAACTCCTAGTTACATTCCTAAAGGAAAGAAATGTAAAATTTTCATGGACTTATGCCGATATGTCGGGTCTTGATCCAGAAGTTGTGGTTCACCATCTTGCAGTATATACTGAGGTGAAGCCAGTAAAATAGAAGCTAAGGAGAATGCATCCACATATCACACTGTTAGTCAAGCTTGAGTTGCAAAAACTCTTGGATGCTGGCTTCATACGACCAATTGATTATCCATAGTTGGTTTCAAATCTTGTACCTATTTCAAAGCCCTCTAGGGGCATATAGATCTGCATTGACTTTAGAGATCTAAATAAAGCATGTCCCAAAGATGATTTCCCTCTCCCAAATATAGAAATGATTGTGGATATGACAATGGGACATGAAATTCTATTACTAATGGATAGATGCTTAGGATATAATCAGATCATGATAGCTAAGGAAGACCACCATAAGACAACTTTCACTTGTCTGTGGGGGACATATTGCTAGAATATGATGCCATTTGGGTTGAAGAATGCAAAAGTGACCTATTAGAGATCCATGACACTAATATTTCATGATATGATTCATAAAACTATGGAATATTATGTGGATGGCATACTGGCTAAATCAAAGAAGTGACGGGTTCATATATCAGCCCTAAGCTCCATTTTTGACAAACTAGAAAAGTAGAAGGACCGACTTAATCCAAAAAAGTGTGTCTTTGGGGTACAGTCAGGTAAGCTTCTAGGGTACATTGTATCAATGAGAGGAATCGAATTAGACCCCGCCAAAGTCAAGGAAATCCTCGAAATGGTAGCACCCAGGACATTGAAGCAACTAAGAGGCCTACAAGGAAGACTCCAGTCCATCTGCTGATTCATAACACAACTAGCAGACAAGGAAATCCCATATTCTCATCTACTCCACAAGGGGGTAGCATACAAATAGGATGAGAAATGTGACCAAGCGTTCAACAAGATCGAAGAGTATTTTTTGACATCACCAGTCCTTATGCCACCAATTTCAAGAAAAACTTTGATCTTATACATATCAACAACAACGACAGCCCTTGGTGCTCTCTTGGCACAACATGATGAAAATGGGAAGGAAAGGGCTATCTACTACATCAGTAGGACCATGGTGGGACATGAGATGAACTACACACGTATTGAGAAATCCTGCCTAGTAGTTGTGCTCACAACACAAACATTCATACATTACATGCTAGCACATCAGATCAAGCTCATTGCAAAGATAGATATGCTCAAGTACTTACTTTCCAAAGCCACTCTCATGGGACGAATGAAAAAGTGGGTTATGATCCTAATAGAGCATGGAATTGAGTATGTAGAATCCAAGGCTATCAAAGAGAAAGTAATCACATATCAACTGGCAAAAGCACCAATATATGCAAAGAATCCACTTGTTTCAGAGTTCCCCGATGAATCAATCTTCAACCTTAGTGTAGCAGATCACTGGAAGATGTATTTTGATAGATCCTACACACAACATGGGTCGAGAACGAGGATATTCTTCATCACTCCACAAGGGGGATGCATACCTAAATCATACAAACTATCATTCCATGCACAAACAACATCATGGAATATGAGGCCCTTGTCATAGAGATGATAATTGTAGTGCAGCTACAGATCATGGCACTTAAGGTCTATGGGGACTCACAAATCATAATCAACCAAGTAAACAATGAATATCAAATAAAGGACGATAAGTTGACTCCATAAAAGAAATTGGTGGAAAGTTTCAAGGAGTCCTTCATTGATATCACATTTGAACAACTACTGAGTAAAATAGCAGAGCAACGAATGCAATGGCCATGATCGGATTTCTCCTAGAGATCCCACACAACTTCCCAAAGAAGAAATTCCTTGTAGAACAAATTCTCATACCAGAATTCGAGGTACTAGAGTCCAAATTCGTGTGCAAAATTGTTGGTCCTGGTGATCCTTGGTACCATGATATTTACACTTACTTGAGAATAGGAGTCCTTCCCACTGACATAACCTCGAACCTCAAAAGAGCCTTTGTTAAAAATTCATCCCATTTCATCATCCTAAGAGAAACCTTGTATCATAGAAGCATTGAAGGGACTCTTTTACGTTGCCTAAACACTGAGGAAGACTTGATTGCTTTAATTGAGGTACAAGATGAAATTTTTGGTTCACACTCGAGCTGTATAACTTTGGCCAAGAAACTACTGAGAATAGGATACTATTGGCCTACAATGGAAAGAGAAGCACATGACTATGTCAAAAGGTGTTTGCAGTGTTAGCATCATGGGGACCTCATCCATGCACCAACTCAGGAGCTCAACCCCATTATCACACCTTGGCCTTTTTCATAGTTGGGGCTTGATCTCATTGGTAAAATCACCCCCACCTCATCCAATGGACATAAGTTTATCATTATCGCCACTGAGTATTTCATGAAGTGGGTTGAAGCCATTCCCATGAATTACATTATAGGGAAGCAAATATCCAAGTTCATCCTGAACTACCTAATTTTCCACCACGATGTTCCTCAAGCCATTATCTCAAATAATGGGACACCTTTCAAAAATCAGGAGGTTCATGACCTATGCTATAAATTCAAAATCCAACATTTCTTCTCCACTCCATATTATCCCCAAGGTAATGGCCAAGCGAAAGCTACCAATAAGATTATCCTAAAGATCCTCAAGAAAACAATCAATGATGCTGGTTGTGACTAACATTTATAGCTAAACCCTACCTTATGGGCTTACTACACAAGCATCCGCACACCAACATGTGCCACCCCCTTCTCCCTAGTCTACGAATCATAAGCCATACTCCCCATTGAGATCAAGCTCCGGTCCCTAAGGATATCCCTACAAAATCTCATAACAGATGAAGAATACCAGGTCTCATGATTAAATGAGTTGGAATTACTGGATGAGCGATGTATGAATGCCTTAAACCACTTGCAAGTATATCAGAATTGTATCAAGTGAAGTTACAACAAGAAAATCAAGAGTCAGGCCTTCCAAGTCAGTGAGCTAGTCCTAAAGGAAAATCAGAAGAACGCACAAAATCCAGATAGCAAGGGAAAGTTTGAGCCCAACTGGTTGGGACCATTCATTATTACAGTGAGCTACAAGTCAGGGGAATATTAGCTATCAACACTTGAAGGGGAACCTCTATAGGAGCCCATGAACAACTCTCATCTTAAAAAGTTTTATGCCTGATCTTGTAAGGGTAAGACCAAAAATACAAAAATATCAAATAATAATAATAATAAAAAATCAGAAAAAAGGATTGAAAAACAGTGAATAAAAAAATCATCCTCTAAGTGAAAACCACTTTGGTGGCGCTTTGGGCAAGTACTTTGGTGAAAACCTAGCAAATAGGCACCTTGTGTAAATAACACACTCTCTATCCACCAAGATCTTTTCGGCTTTTTCTACATCATTCATACATCATGCTTCCATTGCATCTCATATCTCCTTCCATCCATCCATCTGCGTCTGTATCATAGCTTGATCTTGTGTTTGTATCATGTTTCTCCCTATTACTACTTGGTACATTCCTAAGGCCAATTTGTCTTTCCTTTATCAAAGTAGGCTATTGCATCACACTGGGGGCATGTTATTTTACCTACATTGGAGCGGATTTGTGTACATCCTTGAAGTCATCCTTAAAATTTCAGAAAATCCAAAAACATTCAAAAAACCCTTCAAAAAATCCAAAAACATCCAAATCATATCAAAATCCAAAATAGGTCAAAATCCAAAGAAAAAAATAGAGTCATCCTATCGAACTACGTCATCTTTGAACTTGAACATAGGCAAGGTTGATCTTTTATCATCCCCTGAGACACTTAGGTTATTCCTTTAGGAGTCCGTCATAATAAGCTAACAATCCATTTGTTCGTATCTCATCAATAATCAATAATCGAGTATGTGTCGGTCAAACTATGTGGTCTCTGCGTGTATAACATAGGCAAGGCTAATCTGTTGATCAGATCCTAAGACCCCTAGGATAGGTCTTTAAGTTAGTCTCTTGGTCAAAATCTCAAAAAATCCAAAAACATGGGAAAATTTGTTGTAAAACATCTCAAAATCCCAAAAACAACCTCAAAAACATTTCAAAACACCAAAAACATCCAAATATTTTAAAAAATCCACCTATATCATCTCGCTCTCTCCTGAAATAATCTCATTCATAATAAATCAATCATCATTTTCATCCTTTGGTAAAGCAGTTAGAATCAAGTCTAGCAGGTTCTAAAGTGAAAGCCCAATCGTCAAAGTCTCAAGTCTATGTAAGTAAGTCAGCAAGTCAGTCAACTCGGAGTATCAATAGCTTATCATCCAATCAAATCTCATCATCATTTGATAACAACATGTCCTAGGATGAATCCTTCCTATAATGGACATCAACATTAGGCATCACCATAGTTTAGTCTTGGCTAGCGGTATGAAGAACATTAGCTTGTTTGTTTACTTTATCTTGTCTTTTGACTTATCTTATTTTGCACTCATTCTAATGACCTCTCGAGGATATCCAAACAAAAGAATTTAGAGAGAAAGGAATGGGGAAATGACCATTATCTTTTTATTAGTTGTGCTTGTGGGATATTCTTGTAAAATAACTTCATCATGCGTGCTTTGTTTGGTTTGTAGGGAGGGTGTTTTAAATGTATTGTTGACCACATAGGAAGACTTGATTTTCTATTTTTTGGTCCGAGATGTTTAGAATATTTAAACTACATCCTGAATAAGGTTTCATGTGTTAGGTGTGAACAAGATTACTCCTATTTGATTGTCGAGTCAAATTCCATCACACTAGGTACAACGACATCCTGGTTCTTTATACCTTGATGCATCATACCTGTGTATTATCAAACATAAGGTAAATGGCCCTTTTAAAATCCAAATTCTTGATATCATTATCATTATCATCATTAATAAAGTAGGGTTATTGGATCTTCTTTCTTTTATCTTCTTTCCGTACTAACATGGTACCATGAAAGTTACTCAAAAACATCGCTAATGCGTCCACCTTGCATCCACCAATCATCAACATACTGCATATTATATCATATAGGGAACATAGATGCATTAAATTTCATCATTAATATAGGTTCGTTACTATTATTTGCATTTCATCATTAATATAGATTCATTATTATTATTTGCATTTCATCATATATATTATCACATAGGCATTATTAACCCATCCAATGCATAATCACATATCATATCACATCATAAATCGATACATATCCTTATTCATATCACATCATTTTTTATCATTACATATTACCATTGCATATATCATAAATACCATGTGTCATCTCACATCATTACATTCATATTCCATTACATAAAAGCATCACATGAGCATCATCATAACATGTTACATCCATATATCATCCATCATAAATGCATAAGGAAAAGAAATAAAAATATTACATATCATTGCATACATTTCATAAACAAGTGCATCACATAAACATCTCACATCATCATCATCATCTCATAATCATGTGCATCATATATCACATCATCTTAAATGATTGCATTTGTACCATCACATTCATATTATTACATTACGTTTATAAATCATAAAGCATATCAACATTTGCATATCCTCGGTCATCTCATATCATACATTATTATAATCATTTCACATTAACACATTGAATTTACGGATCACATAGGGTCATTAAGCATCTCATAAACATACATTTGCATTATAAGGTCATCACATCCTGCATAAGAAAATATAAAAAAAGAAATGCATTCATAACCATCTGCATCCATGAAATATCCACTACATCACATCATTGCATCATATAAGAAAAAACATTACATTTGCATATCATGAATCATAACACATATGAAATAAAATAAATCCATCCATCACGCATAAGTTAAGTAGGACATCTCATAAAGAAATTGAACCATCTCATATATATATATATAAAATGTAATTGTCATGGTACAAAGATTGGATCAAATGTGTATGAGTCAAGTATATAATACAATCAGGGCTATCAAAAAATGGAGTCTATGGATCTCAAAAATTGTTGTCTCTGATGAAAATGTGATGGCTAGCCCTGTTGGCTGAACCCCTCACCCTCTTGTCTCTCGATAGGATCCTCAAGCTATCTCATGCCTGTCTATTGTGTAAACTTTGGCACTCTGGCCCCTACTGGTACTGCCTACTTGTAATGCAACCTATAATACTTTACCTCTCTCACTGCCTCCCGATATGCTCGTGTAGACACTATCCTTCCTTGAGAGGAGAAAGCCATACTCTCAAGCTGTCATCTTCGGCCTATCTCCTGGTCCCACTCTGACTGGGACTGATCTCTCTTTGTAGTAAGGGTCTGGACCTGTTGTCTATCTTGGTCCCTCTCTACCATGAACACCTACACCTGTGCCTGCAGTTGCTGAATGAGTGCATCCCTATGATCTGGTTGTGGTGGTGGTGGTGGTGGAGGCTGCTGCTGATGGTCCCTCATGACCTCTCTTTCTCAATATCCTGGCACTTGGGCCTCCTATGGGACCTGTCTCTCCCCATCTCTCTGCTAGTCTCTGGGGGGAGTCTGCCAAACTCTCTGCTTTGGCTGATGTGGAGGTGGTCCTCCTCCTCCTGGCCCATCCCCATCTCCATCCCCTATGCCTCCCTTCCCCCGCCCTCGACCTGCTGACCTACCTCTAGGCCTCCACTGTAGGGGTGCCAAACCTAGATCTATAAATCGAAGGGGTGATCTTAACCATGCTGTGTAGGCCTGTGTGACCCTTGCATCCCCCTGTCCTTGATCATATGGCCATGGTTTGGCCACTAGCTGTCTGAAAGAAGTAACGACCTCATCGATTGGGATGGGTTTGCCCCATGTTGTCTCCCTCATAGTACGAGTGAAGATGACCACATACTGGTTATTGAGATGGTCTTGTATGTCCCCAAACTATCTGGCCACTCTTTCTGGAAGGTATATCTCTATCATCATGTTCTCTCGTGCATAAGCCTATCCTAGCATGAAAATAATAACTGTTGTACATCATCAAACCACAGACCCATCCCAAGGTTGGGCCTCCATGTGAAAACGATCATCTCATCTATGACCCTCCTCGAATGTGTAATGCAACCTGCCCTTGTATGTGTAAATGTAATCTGGGCCCCTTCGTATCATGAAACAATGGGATCATCCAACTCTAGGGAAATCGGTGTCACTTGTGGATGAAGCACTGCTATGTGCTCCTAGGCCCAGACATGCAGGAGTGTGACTTCGGCCTCGATGCCCCTGCTATCTAAATATGAAAATTTGTGAAGGTCTTGGTAAAGCAAGGCCAACGTCATTGATCCCCATGCAAAGCACTCCCATGCCAGAACCCATCTTGGGCTGAAGTATTGGCCTCACCGATCTGGTGCCACAAGTCTGGAGTTGATAGAAGCTATAATAAATTTGAAGGTGGGCAGTGTGCCCCTATATCTCTCAAGATCAATCTACCCCTCAGAAAAGATGATCACCTCAAGCTCCATCACATAATAATAGGCATGTCTCCCAACATCCATATCATAAAAAACTCTCACCCCATGAATGGGTAGTCAAAGGATGTGCTAGACATCTTCCAATGTGATAGTAGCCTCTCCTGTGGGCAAGTGAAATGAGGATGTCTCACTATGCCATCTCTCTGCTAAGGCTATCATCATCCCTAAGTGTGTTTTAATGGGATGAGCATAGGCAATATACCACATGTCGAATGCCACAAGGTGCTCCTGAAGCAATTCATGTAACCTGACTAATCTACTAAGAACCGGGGACCTATGCTCCCGCGAATGCAGTATCACAAGGTCCTCCTGCACAGGAAAAGTCACAGCGTCAAGTTTTGAAAAAAATTGAAATCCCGCCCTGAGTTTTCGCAATTGAAACAAAAAATGCGGTGTTGTTTCCAATTGCGGTGCAATTTGCAAATTCCAAACTACGTTGCAGCGGTGCAGTTTGATTGCACCCCCAAACCCTATATTTCAAATTAGCCCGCTGCAACACACTTCTCATACGCAGTGAACTTTACCTAAACCCTAATTTTCTAAATAGAGTCGTGGGAGCGCCCTTTGCATATGCGACACACTTTGAGGTCGTGCGACACCGATTCTACACCCTTAGCAACTCTATATAGCATCGCTTGACCTAATTGACTTTTGGACCCTACTAATTGACAACTGGCCGCTAGTGCACTCGTACTCGATCCAAAATGTTTAATGGAAGCAATCTTCACGCCATCTCGAACAGTTCTCAGAGCTCAGGATGCAAGAGTTTCTAAAGGCTAAGTGTTAAAATGAATTGAAAGTGACCCCTTGGGGCAAATTTAGGCTTGAAAATTAGGTTCTTTTACTCTATTTAGTCATCCAACTAGAGTTTTGGACCCTCGATCTCGTTTTTTCCCGACCAAGGGCTGTTTTGCATCTTTTTCTCACGTCTTGGCAAGTTTTTGGCATCTTGAACATTTTTTGGTCCCGTCAGGTAACATGTCCTCTTTTTTCACGAGATCAACCAAAAATCCAAATTTTCATCCAATCTCTCGAGGGGGCAGTATACTAGCACAATCCTCTCACTAGGGCAGCAGTGGGGCATCTGAAAAATCATTTTTTTTTAGAATTTTGATCTTGACAATTTATTCTTTGAACCAACAAAATAGGAGCATTGCTTCAAAGAGGGGCAAAATATAGACATGAAAAATATACAAATTGATCCTACACATCCGATCCTGATCTTACTAACATCATCTTTTCCTAAATCATCCCCTTTACTAATTAATTTAATTAAATAATCTTTATTTGATTAAATTCAACATATTTCCTCTCTTAATTAAATAAATCAAATTTATCTAATTAAGTCATTCTCTTCCATTAATTAAATAAATCATTTTGTTTAATTAAACCTATAGTCTCTTTTAATTAAATAATTCACTTTATTTAATTAAATCTCTAAGGTCATCTCTTTGAATTAAATAAATTAATGTTTATTTGATTTAATCTAACACCACCTTCTTTCATTAAATTAATCAATCTTTGTTTAGTTAAAATCTAAATCATTATTCCTCTCAACTTTGATTTAAATGAATCCTAAAATCTAAGTCAAAATTGTCAAGTCATCTAATTTCTACTTAAATTGATCAAATCATGATTAATCTTAATTATAATCACTCCAATCCTCTAGATTTTTTAACTTGCACAATAAATTAATTTATTTGATTTATAAATTCATCAATTTCGATTCAAAAAGGAATCTTTTGTGGAATATTCTTCCAATTCAAAAATCCCTCCAAAAGGGATGAGTACTTCCAACAAGGCATTAAAGGCCTCTTACATGTCCTTTGCTTTGAGCCAAGTGGAATTTACTCCATTTCTTCTTCCCTCTAAACTTGTCATCTCAACATTTTCAAATTCCACCTAACCATATTTATGTGCACATTCATCCAAATGTGCTCATTCCTCCTCCAATCATATGTGGACAAGTGGCCTTCTCCCATTGGTTGGTATTTTGTTCCACATTCATCCAAATCCTTAAATCTTCTATTCTTCAAATCAATAAATAGAGGGCCTCTCCTATTAAATTGATCATCCACAATCCATGCAAGCTTACTATACTGAATTTCATCTGCAACTTCATCCATTTTCATTCAAATTTCGTAGTTTTATCCAAGTTATTGGAAAATTGCATCAAGGAATCAAGAATCATCATCAAAGATCATCAAATCACATCAAGGAGTTGGGAAAGGGCTATTTTCCACAACAAAATGGCACCAATTTCCCCATGGGATTGAGAGTTTTCTCATTAAATAGGATTTAATTAGCTTTTATTGTATTTTTCTTCATTTTATTTCCTATCTTCATGTTTCAAACTAATTTCATGGGGAATGTTGATTCTAACTTGCTTTTTGATCTAGTTTTATGTTCATTCTTTGTGTTTGTGCAGGTATAGTTTCACCATTCACACTTTCCATCAATACTTTCAACAAATCCGCCAAAGTCAATCTGTTGACCTTCATATTCTTCAACATAGTTTAAGAATTTTAGAACATCCTCATTAGCATTGAAAATCTACCAATTGTACACATTATCAGGAATAGAAGGCTTTGTCTGTACCTCAACCTTAGAAATGCCTATAGCATTTATGCCATTTGGTCTCAATCCAATGTTTGCAAGTAAGTTGGCTACTCTATTCTATCGTCTTTGCATCCAACCAATTTTGAAAGAATCAAATTGCTCAATGGAATCCCATACAACATTTCTATATTACTTCGGTCTATTATTTTTGTAGGAATATTTGGCCTTTGGTATATCACAAGATCATAATCACCAATTACCATTAAATTTTTTATTACGTGCTTCTCAACCAATTTAGATCCTAGTAATAAAGCTTCATAATATGCCACATTATTTGTACAGACAAAAGACAATATGAAATAGAATTTTTAAGCATTTCCATTAGGGGATACTAATAATATCCCTGCACCAAACCATTCTTTGGAACTTGCACCATCAAAATACATTTTCCAAAGTCCGTTACTATCCGGTAATCCTAAAACCTCATTTTCTATAGGTGCAGGACACCTATCAACCTCTCTTGGAACTTCTTCTATCTTGAAATCACTGATATAAGTGTCTATGAAAAGAATTGTGTCATCTTCCAGAGCATGCTCCAATATATGTGGTACCTTTGGTTCTCCCATTACTTGAACATCCTTACCATCAATGGGAAATGTGGCATAAGACATGTAACATTCCATACTGCCTCCCATATATGCACTCTATTTCCAAGATAGCAACATCCCATAATTAGGTGGGATATTGACTAGTACCACCACACTCATTTTGAATTTTTTGTCAAGGTAAGTTGTTAGTTTGTAGGTAAGTTCATTTATCACACCGATGACATGGACTTCTCTTGCATCCATGTCATAGATCTCGCCATGAGTGCTATCAAATTTTAATCCTAGTGCATCCATGATTTTAGCTGGAATGGTGTTGTTGGATGCCCCAAAGTCAATAATACCTTTTTTTTATAAAATTTCCCCCAACCACTAGGGTGAGGAAAAATTAATCTATCTTATCAGGCCAAGTGGTCACTAAATTTCCTAGGAAGATATGGGGAATCTCAGTAATGATTCCCTCAACTTCCTTGTATTTCCTATCCTTTTCACTCAGTTTAGGTGGAGTGAGCACCACTAATTCATTACAGGGAATAGCAACACCATTGATAAGGGATACTGCATTTTCCTTATGTTCCTCTATTCTCATCATTTCAAGAAAAGGCATAGATACTTTTACTTGGATAAGTAATTGAAACATAACAATATGAGTATACTTAAGTAATTCAATTTGGAGCATACCTTGTTCATTATTGCTCTCCTTCTATTGATTTTTTGTTTCCTCAGTCCTATGCTTAGCATCCTTTCTCATGTCTTTAGGATTTTTCATCTGTGTCTTTATCTTCTCAACAAGAGATTTAAATTATTGAGTAAATTTTGGCTTTTATGCTCTCTTAGCCCAAATTTTGTCTCCCTTACCTTCTTTTGCCTTTCCTGCTTCCATTTTTCCATCAGGCTTGTGCTCTTTATTCTTGGAATTTTGCTCCTTGATGAAAAGACCAGTAGGATTAGCTTGTTCACCACCAACCATTCTATTCCTCAAATGATAGGAACTTCTAGCTTGGGAAGCCAAGGCTACAGTGTATTTAGCAATCTCCTCCTTTGAGGGCCTTCTTAGCAAAACACTATCCTCTATTGCTTCCAAATTTTACACTTCAATGCCACTATCATCATCCTCATCAGAGAGAACTCGCTGATGATATGTACTAGTGATTTTTATTAGATTATCTAAATCCACTTCATAGGAGTCCACATCATAAGATAATTCACTGTCGACAACATCAGAATCACGCATAGTCAGAAGCACATCAACATCTTCCTCATTTTGTTGATTAGAGTCTTCAGGCATATCTTCATCTAATTCAACCGTCTGTGCAATTTCATGTTGCTAAGAAGAATGTGGCATTTGGAAAGTCATGCACCAAGGGGTATCTTCAACAAAATTTCCTAACTTCTTCTACAGAGGATCTAGAGGGACTTTATTTTGGGTATTTCTTTGATTATTTAAAACAGGTTCACCATTATACCAATTGGTATTATATGGGTGGTCTTGCAACCAAGGAGGTCTTTCATTTCTTTGATAATTTTTTGGTTGAACCTTTTCTTGTTTCAAATTTTATCATTTATAGTTTTCATAAAATTATCAATCTTGTCCTCAAGAGTTCCTCCTTTAGCACCTAAACTCTTATCTTCCTTTTTTGAACTTCTGAAGAGTTTTGCATCATCTCTTCTTCCAACTTTACCAGTTTCTCTGTTAATATTCTCAATATGTTCTACCATCTTGAAGGCTTCCCTCAAAGTTTGAGGGTTCTTATCTAGTAGGCGTTAACTCATTTTTGTATCAAAAGTATTGCAATAATTTACCAAGAATACGTGATCATTCAATTTTAAACAAGAAGGAAACCTCTTCCTGGCCTTTTGGAATATTGTATTGAACTCAACCATAGATTCATTAGAACCCTTAGCAACAATGATAAATTGATTCAATAAAAAACTTGAATCAATCTTGTCACCATATTGCTCTCTAAAAACCCTCTTGAATTCTTCCCAAGAGCCAATGCTCTCAACTGGAAAACTTATATACCACTCTCGAGCATCTTCAATGAGATACTACATAAACAACTTCACCATGACATCTTTTTCCTCTACCTTGAAATCATCCATAACATTAGTAAATGATTTGAGGTGATCTTCACCACTTAAGGCATTATTACCAGAGAATTTGACCATAGCAAGTCTGAAATCTATAGGGAATGGGTTAGGGTAGTTAGGTATTCTGGTAAAACACAACTATTGGTATCTATCTACTTGGAATGGCCTCCTAGTTCATCGATCCTCATGAACATCTTTTTTCTCATTATTTCTTTTATTATCAGATTGAATGCTATCCTTACCCTTTCTACTTTCTTCATTACCACCTTCCTTATTGCTTCCTTCATCATCTTTAGAACAAGAATTCTTATTCTTATTATTTCCTCCACCTCCCCCACCTTGATCTCCACCACCCCCTCCACTAGGAGTATGTCCTTCTGGCTTCATCTTTTGTAACTCAATACTATTATGTATAGAGCCTGAAGCTTCTGGAGTATATGTGGACATCTTAAGGAAAGCAATTTTCCTATCCATATCTACATGAGAAGTTTCCATCTCAACTTTCTTCAAATCTTCTTGCAAGTTTTCATTTTCCAACTGTAATATCAACATTTGAGGATTTGGAGGTGCACTAGAAAAAAATGCTAAGTAGCCGGGTTCAGCTCCCTGGCTCAGGGTCTTGGTCCGGGTTCGCTATGGGTACTGGTCCTGGTTCAGTCCGTCTGTGGGTTCGACCAGGGTTCGGTATTTGGAGTCCTGGTTCGCCGGTGAAGAACCCGGGCGAACCCGAGAAGAACCCGGGCGAACCCAAGGCGAACCCAACAAGAACCCACGTGTTTGGACGCATAAAAGCATTTTTTTTTTGCATTTTTTAATATTTTTCTGCAGTTTGACTTTGACCCACGCCCAAGGGAACCCTAAAAGTGACCTCTAAAACACTTTAAACACCTAAAATGCATCATTTTTATTCATTTGTTTTGCAAACAAGCATTTTCATTCCAAGACACTGAGTTCTTATTTTAAAATTTTTGCTTGCTGGGTTGACAAAAGGAGTTGAAGATTGATCAGTGAAGCTTCTACAAACGATTGCATTGCCATTCCTACAGATTTGCAAGTGTTTATTGGCTGCCACAAAGATTGTTGAGGGATATTTTTGCAAAGAGGTAAGCTTTTCTCACATTTTTTTGAGTTTTTTCATCCATTTTTTTGTTTTACATTTTACAAACCAGAAACTTTGTTTTGATTCATTTTATGATTTATATATGTTTTTCCTTTCCATTCTTCTATGAATGTATGCAAGATTCAAAAGAGCTAGGTTTTATAAATCAATATTTTCTCTTCATTCAAATTTTGAATGTGTTGTTTGCAAACAAATTGCCATAGGAATCACAATGTCAATGGGTTCTACCTCCGGCTCCGTAGCTAAACCAAACTCAAAGTTCAAAACAAATCCTAATTCTCCTCTATGGCAGTATGTTGAGATGATAAAACAGGTTCCAGGTGGTGGTGGTTATCTTTGGAAATGCAATGGGTGTGGCGTTACATATACTAGTTCATACCATAGGGTGAAAGCACATTTGTGTGGCATGAGTGGAAAAGGCATCACTCCTTGCCCTGGAAAAAAAGATGCACCAATTCCACCTGAGACAGTTGCAAAATACATTATGGAGCAAGATGCAGCAGATCAACGGGAAGCCCAAAAAGGAAATCACCCTTTGTTAAAAAAAAAATCAAAGGGAATGCAACCCCCATCCAATCCCAATATTGTGGTAGAAGACCACCCATTTATTGTCATTCCGGATCTTCAAGCTCGAAGTGCACAACCTATTGCAAACAAGAGATCAAAGGGGCCTTTGGAACTTGCATTTCAAAATGAGAGTAGAGCCCTTGCCGACCAATGTGTAGCAAGATGCCTATATGCCAATGGATTAGCTTTTAATGTTGTTCGTTCTCCATATTGGAAAGAGATGTTGAGAACGGTTAATGAAGCTCCAAAAGGGTACAAGGGCCCGGGTTATGAGAAGGTGCGTAGCACTTTATTGGAAAAGGAGGTTGAGTTGGTTGAAGATGCATTGAAGCCTATAAGAGATTCATGGGTTGAGACAGGTGTGTCCATTGTTTCAGATGGTTGGAAGGACTCAAAAAATCGGCCTTTGATCAATGTCATAGCGGTGTGCCCTAAAGGGGCAATGTTTTTGAAAGCCGTGGATTGTGAGGGCCAAGTAAAAGATGGAGAATTTATTGCTAGTATTCTCATTGCAGCCATTGAGCAAGTGGGAGCCCGCAATGTTGTTCAAGTTGTAACGGACAACGCTAAGAATTGTAGAGCAGCAGGGTTGTTGGTTGAGGAAAGATATTCACATATCTTTTGGACACCTTGTGCAGTCCATTCACTCAATCTTATGATGCAAAAGATTGGGAATCAAATTGCATGGATCAAAGAATTGTATGCTGAGGCTGAGGACATTCAGATGTTCGTCACCAACCACCACTTGTCTCAAAGCATCTTTAGATCATTTTCAAAATTGGAGCTATTGAAGGTAAGTGAAGTAATATTTACATTTGTCATTTTCTGATTTTCATAATTTGATTGTGCATTCTAATTTAAATTCTTCTTTAAAGTTTATTTAAATTCTAATTATTTTTTTTAATTTGCAATAGGTTGCAGAGACCCGCTTTGCCTCTAATACTATCGTCTTGAGACGACTTGTGAAAGTTAAAGAGGCACTTGCTAGCATGGTGATTAGCAACAATTGGTCTATATGGAGGCAAAGCGGCACTGAAAGAGCAACAAAAATTAAGAGCATGATATTAGATGACTCATGGTGGGATCGTGCGGAGTATCTCCTTAGCTTCACCGAGCCCATTTTGAGTATGATTCGCTATACTGACATGGACAAGCCATGCATTGGAGAAATATATGATGGTATAGACTCAATGCTTGAGAAGATCAAGTGCACCATAAATGCAAGAGAGCAAGACCCTGAAGAGACTTTCTTCAAACAAGTGCAAACAATTGTTGAAGAAAGATGGAACAAAATGACAACTCCATTACACCTTCTTGCCTTTGCATTGACTCCAAAATACTACAGTAGTCAGCTTCTTTCACAGCCAGGAAGGCTTCCTCCATATAGAGATTTAGAAGTGGCTGAAGGGTACAAGGCAGCATTTATGAGACTCTTCCCTGACCAAGATTTGCGATCTGTAATCACGAGTGAGTTCACTGATTTTGTGCACTCAAATCATCTAGATGCTGATGCTTCTCGTGACAGGTTCTTAAAGGATGCTCATAGTTGGTGGTACTTCCATGGACAATACTTCCAAAATTTGCAGCCCCTTGCAATCAAAGTTTTATCACAAGTAAGTTTAATAAATTTTCATATTTTAGTTTTACTTTTAAAATTTAAAAGTTTCATAATTTCATTTATAATTTTAAATTTTTTAATTGTTTACTTTGTCTTCATAGGTTGCTAGTTCATCCGCATCTGAGAGGAATTGGAGCACATATTCTTTCATCCACTCAGTAAAGCGCAATAAATTGCTCTCAAAAAGAGCGGAGAACTTAGTATATGTGCATTCCAACTTGCGTCTCCTTTCACACAAACAACGTGACTACAAGGAAGGGGAGACGAAGTTGTGGGATATAGGGCCAGAGGATACTGACTTGGATGCTTCCACTTCCCACCATGTTGCATATGAGGAGTCCGATATCCAACAGGAGCATGGGCACAATACTAGTGCTAGTGACAGTGCCATTGGCACTACTTGTGATTCATCTAGTCTTCCTACTTCATCTAATGTCAATGTTGACAATGACTTTGATATAGATGATTTAGAGGATCCATTTGATGATTAAAACTTTAATAGTGTTGTAATATAGAACTTGAAGTTTGAAGTTTGAATGATGAATATTTATAATTTTATATTTATCATGCATGTTATCATTCAAGTTTATGGTGGTTTTGTTGTTTATATGATGTTATGTGATGTTCTAATCCTAATTCATGCTTCTAGGCTGCATATATATATATATTTTATTTTTACATGTTTTTCAGTTTTTGTACTAACGAACCCAAAACGAACCGAACCCACCCCCCAAAAAATTTAGCCGAACCGGCGAACCGAACCCCCGAACCAGAACCCGAACCGGCTACTTAGAAAAAATGGATTGATCTTGGCCTTGTGTGTGGGGATTTCAGCAAATGAGGTATGGGTAGTGGTACTGGTGTTGTTGGAACCATAAATCTTGGCAAAATTTGAAGGTGCGATGTCAAAAAAGTCTAATACAACACTCAAAAACTCAGTTAAAAAAGTGGCCCAAAGAGCACATTGTGAAAAATCATATTTTTGAATCTGGTCATTTTCATGCAACCATCTTACAGGTGTGTTCATCTAACATATGTGAGTATTCACATCAGGTTTCAGCTCCATACAATCAAATTTGACAAAATTTCAAAGCGACATGTTGAAGGGTTTTTGAGAAAATCTGCTGTCAGAACAGTGAAGATCCTGTTAAAATGAACAACTTTGGGGATAAATGTTAAGCAATTGAAAAGGTTTCTAAACAAAAAGATTAATGTTCCAGATTCTCGCTATCTTGATGTACCTCCATGTCAATTTTCAGAGCTTCAGGACATAGTTTGGTATTTTTTCAAAACCAAAAGCAAAATGATTTCACACAGTTTTTCCATCTGCATTTCCAGGAAATTTTCACAGAGGTCAACTTTGGCATTTGATATTTTGCAAACAACGAAGATTGATGAAATGCCACTTTTCACACAAGCTCATGAATGCTAAATGAACCGATCTCCCAAGTTATGGCTTCACAGGAAGTGATTTGATATTTTTACAAAATTGCAAATTGGTGAGTTTCAGCTAAGTTTGACAGGCACAATTTTGCAGAAAATCACTGAGTAAGCTACTTTGACTATTGACAGTTTTCAGTCTTGACAAGTTCATGCCAAACCATTCTACAAACATACTCCCCTACCTTCAAATAACACTCTGGTGTATTTTTCATGGCTTGTTGAGATCATTTGATTAGTTTTCAAAAATCATTTTGGAGGCAGCTTAACTTATTTTTACCACTGCCAAATATCAAAATCAAATACTGATGATCGGTTACTTCAATCTGAGATGCATTCTAGAAATATAAAGTCCACACAAGAAATAGGTTTTCAAGATGATCACAAAACAAATTGTCAAAAGGGATGAGAGCATTAAGAAATGTTTTATAAAGTAATGGAATTGGATGATAATGACAGTTCTTCAAATCCAAAAGGAAAGCATAGACAAATTTCAGAAAGGGCTCGATGTTTAGGCATTCTAAAAGGATTATTATTAGACAAAGCATCGAAGATTTTTAAAATTAATACACATCATGGTTATGAATTTCTCTATACATTACATATGAACAAAATCGATGGAGGATATATGTGAGTTTGATCCCAAACACACTATAAGGAACCTTCAAGAATATGTGTATGTGAATTTCACAACCGTTCCCAACATCTAACTGCTCCGGGTACCTCAGAATCTTGGCTTTTGAAACTGATAATAGCAAAATTTCTCATAAGTCTGGAGAAACAATGGTTGCGGTGTCTGAGATTTTTAGGCTTTGGGGATACAATCTGGGTAATGGACGAGCACATGTTGGAAGACTGATCTGCATCCTCTCATGGCGATGAACAAGGAATGGTATCAATTATTGTCAAGGGTAATCTTCGATAAAATGCTTTTGTTATTCACTACTATTGGAGATGAAGTGAATTTTCGACCCAATCCAAATTCTTGTTACCAAACACAAGACCTTCCTTACTTCGAGTTTGTTGGGAGTATGGGTGGAAGAGCCTTACTTGAATGATGACTGAATGATGACTTCCAAATATTCATTTTACTTGCTCTTTTATAAATGCATACTTAGAGCTAAGGGTTCCTTATCACGAGGATAAGACTTCATTCAGGATTACATGTCAGTTCACAATTCCCATAAAGCAAACAAATCTTATCGGCGAGATAACATTCATCGACATGATGATATAACGTTATATCAAGGCCGCATGTGTTTTACCACTCAGAGTGCAAGGGAGTTTATCGTCTAGACAAGGCATCATCGGGGTAAGGTCTCAAGGGATAGCCCGAAGCATTCACCGATTTTGTCGACGCGGGAGGAAGGGGATGTGATCAGCGAAACATAATTTGTGGTCTCACCGATAAAAGAAAGCTATCATATCTCGGCGACTCGAGTTGGCAGAAGGAAACATCTCAGCATGATACACACCTTCAAAATCAAACAAGGATTGCCTCCCCGATTTGTAAATGTCATGGCGACAGGATGTTTCTATGGGAGGTATAGCGACATGATACAAACTAAAGGGTGATTGTCGATGAGAGAAGGTTGCTCGGGGAGAGACAAGTTTAAGTCACACTGACTGTGCAAACCCTACTGATAGCCAAACTATGGAGATATTTCGGGAAGACTTGATGCATCGGGGAAGCTGCGGGAGATTATAGCGAATGTTTGTTGAGCTTCAGGGAAAGAAGTGGTCTTCAACAGGAGATGGAGTTAAGTCTCCTTGATACCCCGAAAAGGGTCAAGAGGACAGTTCAAAGTTTTCATTGGTACAAGTCACATCATCGAGCTAAAGTGCAAAAATGTCTCAACGACACTGGGAGCCATACTGATAAGCTAGAAGTAGATGAACAGAGTGAGATGTCATCAGCAGGAGAATCAAAGTAGATAGGAAAATTGAAAATAATTTCAATGGCACATATCACACTGAATCAGTGAGACAATTGACATCGACAGGAGTATATTGAAGTTCCCCCATAGAATAAAGTCTCCCTGATACAATGACATGCATCAAATCTCTATTAAGGACACTATGATTTATCGGTGTAAGTCATTGGTAAATCCCTCGGATAGGGTAAAGGGATAAGTCACAATGGAAAACTAAAACAATATTTTATTAAAAAATTCAAAGGGGAATAAATCCATCAAAAAGGTAAAAAATTAAATAATGGGTGATTATTACCAAAATGGGTAAAGATATAGGGGGGATAATATTTTTTACTAAGCGAGAGATAATGGAGAGTGTTTTTACTCTTCACGAAGGAATTAAAAGACAATTTAATACCTCGTAATGGGTAATTACTTTTATTCAAGAAGTATTCTATATCACGTGAAGATGAGAAAAGCTAAATACAAAGTAAAATATTTTCACCAGTATGGGAAACATTTTCACAAAAGAAATCATGAAGCAAATAATTATTTTAATAAGAGAAAAGCAAAGTTTCCAGCAAAAAATAATTACCAAAATTATTTTTTCACAAAGAGTGCAAAATTGAGATTAAAGTTAAATATTTAATTTGCCAAAGGCAGCTAATTAAATATTTTAAATGAATCGTTGCATCGACAGGAAGGATTGCACTGGACAGATGCTGTGAAGGGTCGTAACCTTAAAAGGGGGCAATGTATATATGTAAAATGAAATAAATCATCAAAAAAGAGAGAACGAGATAGAATTAGAATATGATAGACTGCTGTAAGTACCATATTTTCAGAATGATGGAATTCAAGGAGACTATGTTGCATGTATGAATTTCGAGGAAGATAATGAAAGACTGTTGATTTGGTGATTTCATTATGGTGTCAATTGTTTGTTGTATTTTTGCAATTATTTGATTGTCTCCAATCTGATGTTTCTTGATTGTTTAAATTGAAGTATCAAGTATATGTTCACTTTATCAGTACATATTTGCTGTTTCTGTGTGATTTGATTTATCGGGTTATTTAATGAAGAATTAAATTCCTTTCAATCAATTACAATAATCTTGGAGTATTATTTGGATCAGTAAGAAGAATCAGATAATTAGATTTGATATTCTACCTCAAGAAGGGTTTATCAATTACATCCTTGCATGTTTATACTAGTTATAAACTCATAATTGTATGCCAAACGATTAGATGACTTGCTAGATAGAAACCACTAATTAAAGGCTCTCATTTGATTATGTTTTTACCCAATAAGGCACTAGTCTCCCTTATTTTTATTACATTAGTTTTATTCATTTCATTTGACATCTCTTAATTGAACATATTAAATCATACCTTGATATTGCATATACTATTTATACCAAATTAGGATCATATCTTTCCACTATCAAATTTCTATTTGTGGATAAGTAGGTCAAGTAGGAAACATAATTCAAAATCTGTGTCACTCATATAGGTGCACCCACCTAGGTTTAGCAGAGCCTTCAGCGTAGAAGGTTCAACCATATTGGTTGGCCTTGTTAGTTGGCCATCAATGTAGTGAGAGTGTGGAAACCTCTCGTGGTTCATTCAAACCAGCATTTTTGAGACCCAACAAGTGTTAAAGGTATTTTTCTTAGGTTGATCAATGGGTCTCTTCCCATGATCTACAAATAATGTCTTCTTAGCAGTGACAGGAGGATTAAGGCTTTAATAGTTGAGAAAGATGTAGTATAGGTATTAGTAGTAGAGATTCCCATCGGGACTATTATTTCAGGGATGTCATTAGTCATTCTAGAAGAAAACTTAAAAATATTTTCCTCAAAGATTTTATGCCTAGCAACTTCTTATCTCATTTTCTCCAATATTTGTTTTCTAGCATCTCTCTCAAGTTGCTTAGCTCTAATCCTATCCTCTCTCTTTTTTAACTCCCTCATTCTATTCTCTTCCTCTTCAATAACTTTCATGTACTATCTATATCTTCTTCATTTTCCAAAATATATCCATGCTCACTTGGTGTAGGAGTGTAATATGTCTGATCAATTTGGTTTTCTTCAAGAGATAAGTGCAACTCTACATTAGGAGCTTCTCCTCTTGGCTTAAAATTCTTTCCATTAAAAATAGAACCAAATCTAGGAGTTAAAGGCTTTGAAACTTCTTATTCTCACCCCAAAACTCCTACCTATCCTCCTCTCTTGAAATATCAAGCTCAGTGTCTAACACTTGCTCAACAAGAAAACTTCCTTGGTCTATGTTAGACCCTTCAACTTCATGTACCTCTTCATGGATACTAGCACTACTTATATCAATATTTAAAGTAGGAGATGCATCAACAGGGGAATCAACATACTTGATTCAAATCTTTTCTTGAACTAGGTGGATTGCTTCTCTTTTGTAGGTTTAGATTCCACTTTCTGCTTAGGGTGCTTCTTTGCATAACTTCTGGTCTTCTTCATGATGTTAAATATGTCAAAATTATTCTTCTTATGTTCCTTTCGAGAACTTATCTTCACACTGGTATTAGAGAATTTAGAGTTGCCACCTAGAATGCTGGGAAACAAAAAGTGATTATGCTTTGATTTTGTACTTGTGATTTTAGAAAATATTTTAAACATAACCCGACACAAGGTGACTGAATGAAACAAGACCTGAAATATAAACTTGAGTATGATGGGACTAATGAAACCGACTTTTAAACTGATTATTCTTTAAACTGTAAAGAATACTATAACAAATAATTGATTTTGACTGTACCAAATCTAAACTAGAGACTTTGGACTTAGCTAGTCCCCAACAAAGTCACCAATTTGTTGGTTATTTTCTTAGAACCAAACTTAATCTCAATCCCTACCTATGAATTTTCTAGAACTCAGTTATTAGCAAGGTTGAGGATTGGCCAACGAATGTTTAAAAGCTGCAAGACTCTTACTCCTACACTTTGGTCTCTGTTAGATCCGAGAGGGTAATCCCACAATGTAAAATTAGGAATTCACATGGCTACACTTGAACACATTTCCAATAAAAAATTCTTCTCATAAAATCACTCAATAACACAATACATCAAATAATTTGGAAGCTCATTTATTAATGTCTTACCTTAGGAGCATGAGAAGACATAACTCAATACAAAACAACTACAGTGGTATCCATTTGAGAGTATATAACATTAGAGTGATTAGTTGTTGAATCAAATAGGAAACTGAACCATGAACAGTTTGCATGGACCAGTGCCCTTATCCAAATACAAAGTCAATATCAACTTATGTAACCCGATAACAACTTAAACAATAGCACATATAGTTCTAAGAAATTTTGCATTACATCATTCCTTTATAACATTCATGATTATCATTGCTTATAACTATCCTAGCACCCAATTCTTACTAGCTATTAATATCACCCAAGCACTTACATTAATTCATTGAACTAATAAGTAGGGATGAAATTAAACATCTTATTGAGAAACAACATAGACAAACAAAAGAATCCTTGATTTATTTAATTCATAACTTATAAAATGAGCACAAGGAGAGATAATAACCATGAAATTGGTATTAATCTATATTGTATTTACTATAATGCTATCAAAATTACACACATGACAGTGAACTTTGAACTTAAGACAAAAACACAAAATATGCTATGTATTACTATTATAGCTTTCTACATAACTCAATTTTCAACCAACACCTTGCTTCTGGCCAAGAATTCTCTCTTATAGATATGAAAGAGCAAAAGAAGCCTCAGACTAGGAAGCAGACCTATCAAAACCTCATTGGACCAATGTAACAAATATTCCTTATTCAGTTATACTTGAGCCTTTAGGTGGTGAGAAGAAACATGAGGAAAATTTAACCCTCATCATTGTAGAGATTAGGTACCACCTCAAAAATGAATCACTTGTTCATTGTAACAACTTCAAAATATTCCCCACGTGCTCAAAATGTCTTCCCTTGGGAAAAACAATCAGAAAAACTTACGAAGCAAGGAAAGAAGATAAAGAAACAAAGTTGACTAATCTATTTTAGCACTTGTGCTACCAATTTGCATGTCGAGGGGAAAACAATCTTTCGCAATAATTTATCAAAAGCCTAATCTACACTATTTTCAGAATATTTATTATTTTATTCCCCTTACAAACTTACTTAGTATATTTTTCCAACCAAGTAGTATAATCCTCCTCAGTGGGCCACTTTACATCCAACAAACTTTGTACCTTTTCATCATGTTGAGTGTACCTAGCATCAATTAATGCTCCGACCTCTTTAACAAAGATATCCATCCCTGTTTTAATCTCCATCAACATATTAATATGTGGATTCAACAAAGTATAGTCAAGCACAACTAGAGGTATTTTAGTTGATGTGAGTAGATCTCCCAATTCCTCCATTTTTCAAACTGATGTAACTCACCTTTGCGATTAAATATTGAAGGCATACCACACTTCACCACATCATTGAATATTCCTAGCTTATTTTGGAGCTGCATACCTAATTTCCATGAAATGTGGTTATTTCATTATTCAAATCAACATTTCACAAAATTTCAGGGATGTTAGTAGGTGCCTCAGTATCCTCCCTCATTCTGGGCATCATTTCTCTTAAAGCACCTACCCTAGTACTCCAGTTACTCCATTCATTCTTAAAAGCCTATTGCACCTGAAGATACTTTGTGTTTTCTTCATGAATATTCCTATAGGTAGCCCAAACATCGTTAGATTTGTTGGCCAACTTGGTCACCCTATTCTTTAATACATCCTCAAAGATCTCATTTTCCACCATAATAGTTTCAAACTTAGCCTTCTTGATATTTTTCTTTTCAATATTCAACTGATCATTAAAATATTTAATTATCAAGGCTAAAGTTTCCTTATCCTATGTGGATGAGTCTAAGGAAGAAGCAGATGGAATGGATATTGTCCTTATTGAATGCGTAGCCTGAATAGTGGCCCTCATCATATTTAACTCATCCAAGGCCTTATTGTATTCCTTCACTAAAGAATTATACTTTTTCTAAGAAATATGTGTAGTGTCCTTACTAAGCATTGCAACATGAGCAGTTAATTTAGCTGCTTAGACATGAGTTATATCTATGGCTCTTTTGACCACCAAGGAACCAATAACCTCTTCAATTGGCCTAGCAACCTCATTTTTTCTAGTATTAGGTGTCATAGACAAAATTGTAAGAGTATGCAGCTTTGGACTATATCCAAATCCAAAGACCTTATCCTCAAACTGTTGTTTAGATATTAAAGCCTGAGGGTCTCTTCTTACTGCTTCATATTCTATAGCAAAGGTGATAGTGCATCCCGATAACAAGAAGATTCCACTATCTGAGACAATTTTCCTAGCCTCAATAGGAGTAATAGATGCAATTTTAGCCTTGATATTTTCTTCCTCTGCTCTCTTAGCTTCTTCTTGATGAGAAGGTTCAACACTAGCCCGATCTAGTTCAAGTCTTTCCTTTATCTCTTTAATCCACTGTTGAATCATAAATTCCCTAAATTCCTTGGATTGCAAACTCACCATCTACAAGGAATTCATCACTTTCCTTGTCATACTACCATTCGACAAATCTATTAGGGGGAAAATCTAAACTAAGGGTTTCCTCAATATTAGGAGTAGAAAATTTCTCCTCTACCTCCTCATTTCCTAGAACATGTTATACCATTTGTTCTTCCCTAACTTCTTTGACATTTGTAGGTTGCTCTGGGATATCCATAACTTGTGGTTGTTGTTCTAGGGTAGCTTGTGCTTTATCAATATCCTCCTTCACCTTCACCTTAAAATCACCACTTTGATAATCCCTTATCCTATTGAAAAATCTTTCAAAAGGATCAACAATTGCATCTTATGGACACATAAAAAAATTCCTCATTATTCTTTCTTTAATATCCATCATGTATGCCCATTCCCTCTTTCTTGTTACAACAACCTCATCACTTGTCAAATTCCTCAATTCATCATTTATGTATAAGAACTCATGACGTATCATTGATAAGTTTTTATCTCTCCTTCTTCCACCCACAGATCCTTCTGGATCAAAAATATTAACTTCACTAAAAGGCATTCAGAGGTTATTCACCATGATCCCAAACTTTTCGTACCCCTCAAGGGCAGTAAATTTGAAGTAAGCAAAAGTGCATTTGGGAATCACCACAATAACCTTCCTGGGCTTCCTAAACATCTCATAATCCATATCATCAATCTTCCACATGAGCTCCATAAAGGCCAATCTGTTAGAGATATATAGTGGTAAACAATGTGGTGCCACCTTAGACCCATAGACTTTGATCAAAGTATATTTTAATGAAGAAACTAATTTTCCCAATTATGTGTTGCCCTAGATCCCGGTACATCCTTTGGGCGCATGGTACTTCTAATTGCTACAGAAAGCCTATGAATAAGTGCTACACCTAACAATTCTAGGATACTATACCTTATGATATTAGCAAACATGACATAATTGGAATGGGGAGAGTCTTGATCCCAAATGTGTGTCCACTTTTGTACTGGAAAAACATTTTTTTCATTAGCTCTCAATCTCAATTTCAACTTCCTTTTCCAGCCATAATCATCCTAAAATAGGAGCATATGCATTAGCAAAGAATAATGAGGGAAATGTAAAGGGAGTATCTCCTTCAGATTGAGGAAATTCTCATGCATTTGTTCAACAAAATAATTGGCATAATCATAACCAATGTTTTAATTATGACCTTGTATATCCACCACCATTACCAATAGGTTAGGGGCTATCCTTAAATAAAATTTTTGGGCCAACACTTGATTCACGTAGTAATAAGTGTTGTTGAAATAATCTACAAACTCCTTACACTCAAAATGCTCAACATCCTTAGGAAGAAATATTGGCTTTCTCCTTCTATGTCAAACCAACAGTCTATCTCTATATGAAATTTTTTTACACTCATATTCAACATATAACTCAACATGCCTAAAATTCACAGTATAATTAGGTTTTAACCCAAATACCTCCACAATATTTTCCTTTGTCATTTCTAGGATCACATCACCATTCTCATTCTTGATTTCTTTGTCAATGGAATGATAATGCCTGACCAGTTCCTTCATCAAGTCCAATTCTACAAACACATTCGGTACCACAAGTTTTCCAAGGTTTTTACCATATAATTAACATGTAGTCTTATTAGAATATTTCATGTTGAAAGCGTATTAGAATAGTTGCCACCCACTCTAAGGTTGGGATTTTTCACCAATTTCACCAACACCATCAATCAACCAGGTGGGCATGATAACTTGACCTGTAGTTATCTTGCCAATTCATGACCCTCCTTCTTTTATATCTCCAGAGGCCTCCTGCATGAACCTTTCTATTTCCTTCTTTGCACTTCTGGTCCTAGCAGACGTTGTAGGAATATTTGGTGTAGGGTTAGCTACTGCAAATGGTTTCAGCTCAACCTCATATGAAACATCTTGAGTTTTAAGTCATTTAACCCTTTTTTGTTTTGGTTTCCTCTCTGGTCTAATACTAGATTCAATTGGCTCTGGTTAACTCATGTATGAAATGGAGGAGAACTAGGGTTTATGATTTCTTGCAATTGGAAAGACCTTCCCAAGTATGAAAACACATGACATTACTTGCAAAGAAAAACTATTTTCCCAAATTTTGACCCAACACTTATCACCAAATTGAAACTAACACTAAAGGATAAGCAAATAATCTTCCCAATTTCCTATCAACCTTCTAAATTATTTTACTTCAACATCTTGGCTAGGAGGAGATATACAATTTGCTTACCAAAGGGAATGATTGACATACTTGCTACTATATTAGTTTACCGGAGCTTCCCGCACAACTTCTTCAACTTTTGGTACTCTTTTCCGCTTCCAAACAAATCCAAATGCATAATTAACCAGATAATAACCTTCTTTTATGGCCAAGAGATAGGCATGCTACCATTAATGTGTGATAGTATTTTCATGTGAGCGAACTAACATTTATCCATTCACTTTCAAATCTTGGCTGCTGATCTTGATTTAAAAGCACATCAATGGTTCTCAACTCGCCTCACTACTTTACTTATTGATTTATATGATGACCTCAAGATTTTGCCACATTTCCCATTCATTCAATGGTCATCACTTATCATTTACATGTGTCCTCCTCATCAACTCCATCAGCGATGCAAACATCCACATGATGAAACCTTAGCCCTTGGATCAATGGCCCATCCTTGATCATGTTCATCCTCCCATCACACATCACTAATGTAACTTAGCACTTTGGTTCCTATTAGCGATGAGATATATAGAAAAGATGCCAGGTTAAGAAACGTACACCTGCATGACAATCAACGATATAAAAGACATCGCACATAAGATCTGTTCAAATTAGCGAAAGAAAATTGAACAAATAAATTAATCGCTCATCGCTCTTTTGGAACTTAAGCCTTGGAATGAATCCGTAATGAGTGATACAAGAAAATACAAAAGCACCAAGCCATTGCTCATTGCTAATCCTCCTCATATATTTTTCAAGCAATTAGCGATGAGAGATCCCCACGATGACATTGAGTACTTGTATCATGTATCGTTAATGCAAAAATTATCATTTAAAACCTATCCGTGATACATGAAGTTCAGGAGATCCATCATATCACTCATTGCTATTAAAAATCTACCTTTTGAAAATCATTCGCAATGAGCGATTTAGAGAAAAACATGAAGACTGGAGGCCATCGCTTATCACTATTATAAATTTAAAGTTGAAAATCCATTAGTGATTAATGATACAAAGAGAAACAAAAGAGCATCGCTCATCACTCATTGAAATTAGGAGCTCCAGAAGCTATCCATGATGAACGATAAAAGGAAATACTGGTCATCACCTATTGCTAGTTCAAAACATACACTCCAGAAGAAATTCATGTTGCACGATAAAGAGAGATGGCCAATGAAACTTAATTTAAAACTTTCAAGCACATGCTCATAAGTTGTTCTAATGAAGGGGACCCTGTAGGGTGATATGAGAGAAGGACTCAATAGCTTCTAAGTCATGAAATGCAAAGGATGTAAAGGCCAAAAGGCCGTTTAATCTTATAGAATAAATAAAACTCAGACCTAGGCATGGGGGATTGGTTACCCTATGACGATGAATGACATAAGATGTTTTAATGTGATCGGAAACGGGCAAAAAGAAGTCAACAATGAAATAAAAAGTTGGCCTAAACAAAGAACCCTAAAAGTATTACAAGGGAGGATTGAAAATATTTCAAAATCCTACAATAGTGATGACAAGAATGAGTGAAAGCTCTTAGATACCAACCCAATATTTAAAATGTGACAAGATTTTGAGATGGAACATAAAGTTTTGCAAGTTCCATCAGGTTCTTCTAAAATGACTTCATCATGGGTAAGGGAGTTACCAATGGTTGGATTTTTTCATTCAATAAGGTTTTCCCTAGGGGAAAAGAGATGTATAAGGTTCTCATAATTTTCATTGATTGTGTTTTCTAACATCAAATTATCTTCTTTCCAATAATAGAGATATTAGGAGAAGGTCCAATTTGATTGCGATGATTTTTCATGCTTTCATCCTTATTTTCCACCACAACATAAGAGGTAATTAGCACCGAATTTTGCGATAGATTTTAGTGTATTTGAGTCCATCAATCGGAGCCATCTCACAGCGCAAAAGTTGAAACAAAAGAGTTTCTTTGTTTCATCATCAGATTTTGCGTCGTCTTTAGCATCCACTTTAGCGTCGGATTTTATGCCAGAAATTTGGTGCCAGTAATAGCATCTTCTTAAGCACCAAGAATAGCACCAGAAAATGGCACCAAAAATAGTGCCTAAATTGCCGTAGTAATAACATCTTCTTTAGCACTAGGAATAGCGCCAAAAATAGCACCTAAATTGGTGCCCAATTTGGCTTTCGGTTTTGCTTCCATGTCTGCTCTCATTTTTGCTTCTAGTTTTTCTCCCAGTTTTTCTTTCACTTTTTCTTCTGATTGTGCTTCCGGTTTTGCTTCAACTTTTGCTTCCACTTTTGCTTCGAGTTTTGCTTCCCGTTTTGCTTCTAGTTTTGCTTCCACTTTTGCTTCTAGTTTTGCTTCTAGTTTTGCTTTCAGTATTGCTTCCAGTTTTGTTTCCAATTTTTTTTCTATGTTTGCTTCCAACTTTTCTTCCGATTTTTCTTCCGATTTTTCTTCTGCTTGTGCTTCCAGTTTTGCTTCTAGTTTTGCTTCCAATTTTGCTTCCAATTTTGCTTCCAGTTTTGCTTCCAGTTTTTCTTCTAGTTTTGCTTCCGATTTTACTTCCAATTTTTCTTCGAATTTTACTTCTAGTTTTGCTTCTAGTTCTCCTTCCAGGTTTGCTTCTAGTTTTGCTTCTGATTTTTCTTCTGATTTTGCTTCCAAATTGGTTTCCAGTTTTTCTTCTAGTTTTTCTTCTTGCGTTCCTTCTAGTTTTGCTTCCAATTTTTCTTCCCGCTTTGCTTCCGGTTTTGCTTCCAGGTTATTTTCTAGTTTTTCTTCCAATTTTTCTTCCAAGATTGTTTCTAGTTTTTTTCTAGTTTGGCTTCCATTGTTGCTTCCTTTTTTTCTTATAAAAATGCTTCTTGTTTTGCTTCATTTTTTGCTTCTAAAAAATGCTTCTTGTTTTGCTCCTAGTTTTTCTTCCAGTTTTGCTTCCAGTTTTTCTTTCAGTTTTGCTTCCAATTTTGCTACCAATTTTGCTTCCAAGATTGCTTCTATTTTGTTTCTAGTTTAGCTTCCATTGTTGCTTCCTTTTTTGCTTCTAAAAATGCTTCTTGTTTTGCTTCCATTTATTAATTTAATATGTTTTAATAATTCAATTTAATTAGTTAAATATATGATGCCTCTTAAATAAGTCATATGATTATAGAGTAAGTAATTTAATTATTTAACTCATATGATTAAATAACAAGATAATTACGTATCCAAAAAAAAAAAGATAATTATTTTATTTTTTTGCTAGTTAAATCACTGCCAAAATGATACATTTCCAACAGTCGACATAAGTGAAAATAATATATGTAAAAATGATATAAGTAAAAATGATAAATTATGTAACTCAAATTGATACAAGTCAAGATGATGCATGTCCAAATTATATAAGTGAAAATGATAAATTTCAATATGATGCAACTCAATAATATGGTATTGTAGGCCATGAAAATGATACATATGATAGTAACCATGAAAAATGCATCATAAAAATATATCAACAATGATCCATGATACAGTCTATATGATCATGAGTGCCACTGGATACTACCAGAAACTACCTCATCATCATCACCACTATCATGATGATCATCATCATAATGATATACCAGAAATGATCCATGATGCAACCTACATGATCATGAATGTTGTTGGGTACTACTAGCAACTTCCCTATCATCATCACCACCACTGTGATCATCATCATCATCATGATCATCAATGTCATCGACCTTGGTGTCTTTTGTATCTGCATCATCATCATCCTCTACCATGTAATTTGTACCGACATAACCAATATTTTTTGGATCTATATCATGATGAGGATGATCTTGATCTTCTTGAAGACCCATGTTCTACAAAAAAAACAAACATTTAAAATGAAAATTTATTATTTATTTCATGCAATAATTTATTTTTCTGTTATATATCTAATATTACAACATATGAGATGAAACCATAATCATATTACATCATATCAAATTTCACATACCATAATAAAATTTCCAAAAAGTTATAGCTAATATATCATTCCAATGATGTAAAACATGCAACAATTCTAATAAATGTTAGTAAAGATTAAATTTTTTTTTATACAATTTAACTATCAACTATAAATTATATTACATAACCTTAAGTGCTAACCCTCTACAAAATAATGAGGAGAATAAAAGAAGACTGGCTGCAGGGGGCATTGGTACAGGAGATGGACATGGCTCTTCCAAGGCATCCATTGAGACAGTTTTGTACAAAAATGTGGATGATATCCCCGTTTATAGAGAGCTCATGATTCATGGTTCCATTTCATGTAGCCACCATCAAGAGTGTTACAAGAAACCAAGATGGAGGAAATTATTATACAAGAATAATTTTCAATGTTCCAGGTACTGGCTTTAATGGCAACTACATGCCAACATTGAAATTCCCTAGTAGTATTTATGTTAAGGAAATTTCCTTTAGATCCAAGGATTCAAAGCACATCAACCATGTAGTACAAATGATTAAATCCCACAAATGATCTATAGAAATGAAAGATTCTGAAAAGGCAGAGAGAGCTACACTGGTGACTCAGGAGAAAATTCAGCTTTCAAAAACAAAGGCAATTAGGCTGGCAGACTTGTGGATCAGGCCAACATTTGGTGGAAGAGGAAGAAAGATGACTATGAGATGATTACTTTGATTCATTTTCATTTGCATAACCATATCATGGCGTGGGAACCAAGAAGACCAAGGATGTATAGTTTTATGTGGAGGTAATGGATGTGGTCCAAACTTTAGGAGGTGCAAGAAGGTCAATGTATGATCCTGATGAAATTAATGAAGAACAACAAGAGAGGGATTGGAAAAATAAAATCAATGTAGAGTTTCAAGGTTTTTTCAAGTGAGTAAGAGAGCTATGGGAGCAACATCATCTAAAATATTTTGAACTAGAGTTTGATATATCATTTAGAGAGCTTGGTTTTCATGGAAGAGGAAGAAAGATGATTACTTTGCTTCATTTTCATTTGCATAACCATATTATGGCGTGCAAACCAATAAGATTAAGGATGTCCAATTGTATGTGGATGTAATGGATGTGGTCCAAAATTTAGGAGGGGCAAGAAGGTCAATGCATGATCCTGATGAAATTGAAGAACAACAACAAGAGAGGGACAAGAAAAATAAAATCAATGCAGATTTTCAAGGATTTGTCAAGCGAGTAAGAGATCTATGGGAGCATCCTCATCTAAAATATTTTGAAATAGAGTTGCTATACCATTTAGAGAGATTAGTTTTCATGGAACATGAATAAATATGATTACTTAAATGCTTCATTTTCATTTGCATAACCATATCATGGCGTGGGAACCAATTCCAGTTTTATGTTGACATAATGGATGTGGTCCAAACTTTAGGAGGGGCAAGAAGGTCAATGTATGATCTTGATGAAATTGAGGAAGAAAAACAAGAGAGGGACAAGAAAAATAAAATCCATGCAGAGTTTCAAGGATTTTTCAAGTGAGTAAGAGAGCTATGGGAGCAACCTCATCTAAAAGATTTTGAACTAGAGTTTGATATACCATTTAGAGAGCTTGGTTTTCATGGAAGAGGAAGAAAGATGATTAATTTGCTTCATTTTTATTTTCATAACAATATCATGGTGTGGAAACCAAGAAGACCAAGGATGTCCAGTTTTATGTGGAGGTAATGGATGTGGTCCAAAATTTAGGAGGGGCAAGAAGGTCAATGTATGATCCTGATGAAATTAAGGAAGAACAACAAGACAGGGACAAGAAAAATAAAATCAGTGCATATTTTCAAGGATTTGTCAAGTCAGTAATAAAGCTATGGGAGTATCCTCATGTAAAATATTTTGAACTAGAGTCTGATATACCATTTAGAGAGCTTGGTTTTCATGGAAGAGGAAGAAATATGATTACTTTACTTCATTTTTATCTGCATAACCATATCATGGTGTGGGATCCAAGAAGACCAAGGTTGTCCAGTTTTATGTTGAGGTCCAAAATTTAGGAGGGGTAAGAAGGTCAATGTATGAAGCTAATGAAATTGAGGAAGAACAACAAGAGAGGGACAAGAAAAATAAAATCAATGCAAATTTTCAAGGATTTTTCAAGCGAGTAAGACAACTATGGGAGCAACCTCATCTAAAATATTTTGAACTAGAGTTTGATATACCATTTAGAGAGCTTGGTTTTCATGGAAGAAGAAGAAATATGATTACTTTGCTTCATTTTCATTTGCATAACCATATCATGGTGTGGGAACCAAGAAGACCAAGGATGTCCAATTTTTTGTGGAGGTAATGGATGTGGTTCAAACTTTAGGAGGGTCAAGAAGGTCAATGTATGATCCTGATGAAATTAAGGAAGAACAACAAGAGAGGGACATGAAAAATAAAATCAATGCATATTTTCAAGGATTTGTCAAGCGAGTAAGAGGGCGATGGGAGCAGGCTCATCTAAATGATTTTGAATTAGAGTTTGATATACCATTTATAGATCTTGGTTTTCATGGAAGAGGAAGAAATATGATTACTTTAATTAATTTTCATTTGCATAACCATATCATGGCATGGGAACCAAGAAGACCAAGGATGTCCAGTTTTATGTTGAGGTAATGGATGTGGTCCAAACTTTAGGAGGGGCAAGAAGGTCAATGTATGATCCTGATGAAATTGAGGAAGAACAACAAGAGAGGGAAAAGAAAAATAAAATCAATGTATATTTTAAAGGATTTGTGAAGCTAGTAAGAAACCTATAGGAGCAGCCTCATCTAAAATATTTTGAACTAGAGTTTGATATACCATTTAGAGAGATTTTTTTTCATGGAAGAGGAAGAAAGATGATTACTCTACTTCATTTTAATTTGCATAACCATATCATGGCATGGGAACCAAGAAGACCAAGGATGTCCAGTTTTATGTGGAGGTAATGGATGTGGTCCAAAATTTAGGAGGGGCAAGAAGCTCAATGTATGATCTAGATGAAATTAAGGAAGAACAACAAGAGAAAAACAAGAAAAATAAAATCAATGCAGATTTTCAAGGATTTTTCAAGTGAGTAAGAGAGTTATGGGAGCAACCTCATCTAAAATATTTTGAACTAGAGTTTGATATACCATTTACAGAGCTTGGTTTTCATGGAAGAGGAAAAAAGAGTTGGTGGAATTACCATTCTTAGTAATCACTATTAGTGAGATTGAGATTGTTAACCTTGAGAGAGTAGGACTTGGGAAAAAGGAATTTGATATGGCTATTGTTTTCAAAGACTTCAAGTGGGATGTACTCCACATTGACACCATTACTCAATATTCGCTTGATGGCATCAAGGAATGGCTGAACTCCATGGATATAAAGTATTATGAAAGAAAAATGAACTTGAACTGGCGGCCAATTTTAAATACTATTACTAATGATCTAGATAAATTTATTGAAGATGGTGGTTGGGGATTTTGAATATGGAAGCTAGTTATTCTAATTCTGATAATTCAAAAGAGTCAGATCAAGGATATGAACCCTATGATGTAGAAAAGGAATCAAAATCAAATTTCATGTCGCCACCATCAAGAGTGTTACAATCTAACAAGATAGAGGGAATTCTTATATAAGGATAATTTTTAATGTTCTAGGTACCGAATTTAATGACAACTATATGCCAAAATTGAAATTCCCTAGGAGTATTTATGTTAAGCTAATTTCCTTTAGATCCAAGGATTCAAAACACATAAACCATGTGGTACAAATTATTAAATACCATAGATGATCTATAGCAATGAATGTGTCTGAAAAGGAAGAGAGAGCTACATTGGTGACTTAGGAGAAACTTCACTTTCAAAAACAAAGGCAATTAGGTTGGTAGACTTGTGGATCAAGCCAACATTTGGTGGAAGAGGAAGAAAGATGACTGGAACTCTGGAGGCCCACCATAATGGATTTTAGTATTCAACCTTGAGAGAAAAAGAGAGAGTTGATATCATGTATCAAAACGTTAAGCATGCATTCTTCTAGCCAGTAGAGAATGAGATGATTACTTTGCTTCATTTTCATTTGCATAACCTTATCATGGCATGGGAACCAAGAAGACCAAGGATGTCTAGTTTTATGTGGAAGTAGCGGATGTGGTCCAAAATTTAGGAGGGGAAAGAAGGTCAACGTATGATCCTGACGAAATTGAGGAAGAATAGAAAGAGAGGGACAAGAAAAATAAAATCAATGCAAAGTTTGAAGGTGTTAGGACTGGAAAAATATGGCATTTTCCACTAGCCTCTACCTCACCTACCTTCCATATACCACAAAAATCCAACACACTTTAATTTTATGATCAATACAAATTATAGAAATTTATTTGACCAAATCCATATTATATCCTCCATTGCACCCATAAAGTTGAAATCCCATAGTCTTTCCCCCATTCCTAGCCAAATTCAATACCATCGGCCTAACAATGCTTCATCAGTGGAACCCCCATCACAACCCTACCGATGGCCCAATGAAAATAGATCACAACCTATTATCAGAGTAACAATACCCTATTGGGCTGACTCCTAAGGTGCTCTCCCCAATATATCGATAGAGTCAACAAAAGTAAACACATCACTGCAACAGATAAACATCGATTAAACGAATTATGGCATTCCCCGGTTGGGCCGATATAACCATGAATAGTTATTTAGGACAATTTTTACTTTGATTATACTATTTTAAGTGACCTTTTAATGTATATAATCATATCATGTTCATGTATGTTAATATAAGGCAATTATGGAGGTAGTTCAAAGAGATGGCCTTGAAATTTTTCCTCTTCTTACAAAGTCTGTAGGAACATGAATAGGGATCAAATTTTGAGAGTCCGGTTTAAGTTTGAATTCAAGAAATGAAAAATTTATGAAGGATGGAATGGATTTTAATGTATCATTTGGGTTTCTTAATTTGCAGTTGCAGGTAACCCCAAAACACATAATTATTCATTGCTCCTTGCTAACACTGTAGTTTTTAAGGATAAAGGGCCTGAAAATGCAACTAGGTTAGCTCCAAAGGATACATTGATGTTGCATACTCATTTAACAATGATGATGAAGACAAGGAAGTGAAAATAAAACCCAAGGCTAAGGTAAATGGAGGAGAATCAGACATATCCAAGGAAACCTTATGATCTGGTAATCAGGGGATGACTAAAGAAGAGAAGAGTCATCAATACCAAGCAGAACTTGCAATGCAAAATAATGAGGAGACTACAAGAAGATTGGCTGCAAGGAGAATTGGTACAAGAGATGGACATGGCTCTTCCAAGCGATCCATTGAGATGGTTTCCTACAAAAATATGGATGATATGCCCATTTCTAGAGAGCTCATGATTCAAATTGATACAAAAAAATGGTGCTTTTATGGTACCCATATATGGCATCATGGTTCCATTTCATTTAGCCACCATCAAGAGTGTTACAAGCCAACAAGATGGAGGGAATTCTTATATAAGGATAATTTTCAATGTTCTAGGTATTGACTGTAATGCCAATTGCATGCCAACAATGAAATTCCCTAGCAATATTTATGTTAAAGAAATTTCCTTCAGATCCAAGGATTCAAAGCACATCAACCATGTGGTACAAATGATTAAATCCCAAAGATAATCTTTAGTAATGAAAGAGTTTGAAAAGGTAGAGAGAGCAACACTGGTGACTCAGGAGAAACTTCAACTTTCAAAAATAAAGGCAATTAGGCTGGCAAACTTGTAGATCAGGTCAGCATTTGGTGGAAGAGGAAGAAACATGACTAGAATTCTGAAGGGCCACCATAATTGATTTAGGTATTCAACCATGAGAGTAGAAGAGAGATCTGATATCATGCATCAAAACATTAAGCATGCATTCTTCTAGCCAATGAAGAAGGAGATGATTACTTTGCTTCACTTTCATTTGCATAACCATATTATGGTTTGGGAACCAAGAAGACCAAGGATGTCCATTTTTATGTGGAGGTAATGGATGTGTACCAAAATTTAGGAGGGGAGAGAAGGTCAATGTATGATTCTGATGAAATTGAGGAAGAGCAACAGAGAGGGACAAGAAAAATAATATCAATGTAGAGTTTCATGGATTTTTCAAGCGAGTAAGAGAGCTATGGGAGCAGCCTCATCTAAAAGATTTTGAACTTGAGTTTGATGCACCATTTAGAGAGCTTGGTTTTCATGGATTTCCTTTCAAAGCCTCTACTTTTATTGTTCCTATGGTAAAAGTTTTGGTAGATTTGGTGGAATTAACTTTCTTAGTAATCACTATTAGTGAGACTGAGATTGTTAATCAATTAGGTGCTAATTTCCTCTAGCAATGAAAGAGTCTCAAAAGGTAGAGAGAGCTACATTGGTGACTCGGGAGAAACTTCAAATTTTAAAAACAAAGGCAATTAGGCCAGCAAACTTGTGGATCGAGCAAACATTTGGTGGAAGAGGAAGAAAGACAACTGGAACTCTGGAGGGCCACCATAATGGATTTTGGTATTCAACCATGAGAGAAGAAGAGAGAGCTGATATAATGTATCAAAACATTAAGCATGCATTCTTCCAGCCAACGGAGATGGAGATGATTACTTTTCTTCACTTTCATTTGCATAACCATATCATGGTGTGGGAACCAAGAAGACGAAGGATGTCTAGTTTTATGTGGAGTTAATGGATGTGGTCCAAACTTTAGGAGGGGAAAGAAGCTCAATGTATGATCTTGATGAAATTGAGGAAGAACAACAAGAGAGGGACATGAAAAATAATATCAATGCAGAGTTTCAAGAAATTGTCAAGCCAGTAAGAGTGCTATGGGAGAAGCCTCATCTAAAATATTTTGAACTAGAGTTTGATGTACCATTTAGAGAGCTTGATTTTCATGGAGTTCCTTTCAAAGCCTCTGCTTTTATTGTTCCCATGGTAAACTATTTGGTATAGTTGGTGGAATTACCTTTCTTAGTAATCACTATTAGTGAGATTGAGATTGTTAATCAATTAGTCGCTAATTTACTGTAGCAATCAAAGAGTCTGAAAAGGCAGAGAGAGCTACATTGGTGACTCAAGAGAAACTTTAGCTTTAAAAAAAAAAGGCAATTAGGTTGGAAGACTTCTGGATTAGGTCAACATTTGGTGGAAGAGGAAGAAAGATGACTGGAACTCTAGAGGGCCACCATAATGGATTTTTGTATTCAACCATGAGAGTAGAAGAGAGAGCTGACATCATGTATCAAAACATTAAGCATGCATTCTTCCAACCAACAAAGAAGGAGATGATTACTTTGCTTCACTTTCATTTGCATAACCATATAAGGGTGTGGGAACCAAGAAAACCAAGTATGTCTAGATTTATGTGGAGGCAATGGATGTGGTCCAAAATTTAGGAGGGGCAAGAAGGTCAATGTATGATCCTGATGAAATTGAGGAAGAAGAACAAGAGAGGGACACAAAAAGTAATATCAATGTAGAGTTTCAAGGATTTGTCAAGCCAGTAAGAGAGCTATGGGAGCAACCTCATCTAAAATATTTTGAACTAGAGTTTTATGGACCATTTAGAGAGCTTGGTTTTCATGGAGTTCCTTTCAAAGTCTCTATTTTTATTGTTCCTATGGTAAATTGTTTGGTAGAGTTGGTGGAATTATCTCTCTTAGTAATCACTATTAGTGAGATTGAGATTGTTAACCTTGAAAGAGTAGGACTTGGGAAAAATGAATTTGATATGGTTATAGTTTTCAAAGACTTCAAGTGGGATGTACTCCACATTGATGCCATTCCTCAATCTTCACTTGATGGCATCAAGGAATGCCTGAAATCCATGGATATAAAGTATTATGAAAGCAGAATGAACTTGAACTGGCGACCAATTTTGAAGACTATTACTGATGATCCAAACAAATTTATTGAAGATGGTGGTTCAAATTTTTTGAATATGGAAGCTAGTGATTCTGATTTTCATAATTTGGAAGAGTCAGATCAAGGATATGAACCCTTTGATGTAGAAGAGGAATCATAATCAGATGAGGAAGGTTCAAAAGATGAATCTCTTGTGGAGTTAGATGAGGACAAATAAGAAGAAGAATATTCTAAAGGGGAGGAAGGTAAAACATGGGATGAATTAAAAGCTGAAGCCAAAAATGTAGATAAGGAAAAAGGAGACGAGTCTGATAGTGAAGAGGAAAGGCGATGATGAAAGGTAAAAGCTACAAGGATGTCTCAGTAACTTGATATTAGAGATTCAAGAGAATTCCTACCAAGAGGCATAAAGTCAGATGAATTGAGATCATCTACAACCTTGTACTATTTATTCATGCACACACTACTGTATTTGACTCCAATTTCCTATGATAGTTTGTTGGAATTTCGACAATATATTGTCAAAATACCAACGAATCACCGAAATAATTTTTGTTGCTCAAATTTTGGCGATATTCCAATGAAGTTTAAAACTTCAAAATTATGACGCAAGCTTGTCAGAATATCGATAGAAAATTCATTGATCTAGTGATGAACAATAGGCATAACACAAGTGGCATGCCTTTGCCAAAGCGTCAGATCAACAATAGAAGTTTGTCGCAATTATGACAAAATTTTTGACATATTGCAAATATCGGTGAGAGATCAAGACTGTTTGATGGGGAGTACTATCTCTCAAGAGCACATTTTCTCTTTCTAAGACCTAATATTTGGTCTTACTAGGGTAGTCTTCTCTTCCCTACTCAGAGGTCACTCCTAAGACCCCTATCTCCTTATAGCACTCTCCACCAACTTCAATCACTCACCTTTGCTCTTACACCCCTATTAAGCACCTTTGGGCTCAAATTTGCCACAACATTTCCCAAGCCATTCTTGGGACTAGGAATAGGTCTTCCAACTATTCCTTGTTTGATCTTACTTCACTCTGATCCATCTTGTTGGATTCCTTCTTCATTTGTCCATCGAATTCATGTAAACCTTGTTTTTAGGCCTTGTAGCCTTTTTGGTTAATTAGGCCTCCTAAAACCAGTGTTCTTGGAATAAATCCAAGACTTCCTTAACAAACCCCCAAAATATTTAGGGATTATCTCTATATACCTCCTAGGCTCCAAGATTTCCTAGGTTTTAGACCTCCTTGGTGTCCGTACATAGGTCTGTCACCAAACCCCTATTTTCAAGGGTTTCTAGGGCATGTGACACTATCTGGTTTCTTTAACTTCATTGAGTGATTTAATGGCCTCCTCTGCACTTCTCCTTGCATAAACATGTCCAAGACACATACCCCTACACCTATAAACCATTGATTGGCACAAACCAATCTGTTAAGCAAGCCCTCTTGCTTATGTTCTGTTCAAGCACCTAGCCAAAATGCCCCTGCACTCGCCTAGAGCTTGATGGAATTATTAGCTCTCCTACAAAAAGGGACTCCACAGAACATATTTACAATATATACAAGGTCCCCTACTTGATTCCAAGAGGCCATGGAAGTTCAGCCACGAGAATTCAAGTGGGGTGCATCTTTTACAAAACTGGCCTTGAATCGGGCAGTGAAACAAATAAACACAAAGAATTTACAAACTATTAACTAGTCATGCCAAACAACTAAACCAATGCCACACAAAGTAGTTACATGTCACGAATCAAAGATTCAATGCATTAGTTCAGTCCTTTCAATCCATTAATTGACTGGATCAAGGCTCTATTTCAAAAACACAGTCAAGAAAACTTGTTCTTTCCAAGACACAATCCGTACAATAGTACTTCCAACTCTTCCAACTCTTCCAACTGTCAGGTTAGGGTTTTTATGAACTTATATATCCTATCCCCACATGTTGGGACCCTTAGGTTGGGCTTAGAACAACATAAATGCTTCCTAGTGTTTAGGAAAAGTTGTCATGACAACTTTGCAGGATGTCCTAAGAATACATAAAACTCAAGACTCTAAACAAAATTGCCACATAACACACACACCAAATCAACCTTCGGACTTTATCAAATAGTCCTTATTACCTTGGTGGTTGGCTAGGACCACCTACAAGCCAAAATTTCCTAAGACCTTTCAAAAGACCTTAAGGTGCTCCTGCACCATTCTCCCCCCTGCAACAAGGAAGTTAAGGAACCTGTAGTGTTAAGAAATTCTCATTGATACCATGCTTCTTGAAGTCACTCTTTGCTATCCAGGTAACCTATGAGTCTGGTTGGTGTCTCCATTTCACTAGGTGCTCCATGTATGTCTTGTGTTTAGTCTTCTTCTTCACCCTTGAATCTATAATCTTGTCAACCTGTGGTATGATCTAATCAGTTACCTTGAGTTCTTCCACATCCTTACTCACCTCAGTACTGTACTGTTCATCATTCATCTTTGATCCTTTATATTTTACCAAGTCTTTCACATTGAAAATAGGAGAAATTGATAACTCCTTGGGTAGTTCCACCTTGTAGGAATTTTGACCATACTTAGCCAACACTTTGCATGGCCCTATCCTTTTCATCTGTAGCTTACTCGGTATGCCCTTCTATAGTATAGCCTTGTTCAATTATACCATTACCAAATCACCTATCTCAAATTGTAGATCTCTCCTCCCTTCATCTCTTTTAGCTTTCAACTTCCGATTAACCTCCATTATTGTCTTCTTTACTTGCTCATTAACTTCTCTCATTGATTGAGCAAAATCATCAGCATGACCATTGATTTCTTCATAACCCTTTAGGTCTCTTAGCTCAAGTACACCTCTTGGATGTAACCCATATACAATTTCAAATGGACTCTTACCAGTAGTCCTATTTGTGTTGTCATTATAGGAAAATTCTTCCTATGGAATAACTTTTTCCCATCCTTGTCCATACTCTTTAGTTAGACACCTCAACAAGTTACCCAGTACCCTATTTATCACCTCTTTCTGTCCATCCGTTTGAGGATGGTATGCAGAATTATGAGACAAGTTGGTTCCTAGCCTCCTCCAAAGAGTCTTCCAAAAGTGTCCCATGAACTTCACATCTCTGTTCGCAACTATGCTCATTGGCAAACCATGTATCCTTACTATCTCCTTGAAGAATAGGTGGACAATGTGACTAGCATCATGTGTTGTTTTGCATGGGATGAAATGACTCATCTTACTGAATCTGTCCACTATCACAAACACACTATCCAAACCAGTTGGTGTCCTAGCTAGCCCTACTATGAAATCCATACTTATGCACTCCCATGGTCTATTTGGGATGGGAAATGGTTGGTAAAGACCTGCATTTGTTGATGTCCCCTTTGCCTTCTGACGCACTCCACATTGCTCAACATACCTTCTTACATCTCTCTACATTTTAGGCCACCAATAGAATCTCTCCACTAAGTCTAGGGTCTTGTTTAACCCAAAGTGTCCACTCAAACTGCCATTGTGCTTTTCTTGGATGAGGTTCTCCCTCATAGAACCTCTTGGAACACATAGTTGTTTCCCTCTAAAAAATAGACCATTCTATAAAGTGTAGTTTGCATACTCACTGTGAAAGTGATTCTCAAAATCAGTACACACCTTATAGATCTCTGAGAAATCTGAATCTCCTTCATAAAGATCCTTGAACCCCTCAACCCTTGTACTCTACAGCTGTATCTCCTGAATGGTAAGTAACCTTCTGCTAAGGGCATTTGCAACTTTGTTATTGACCCCTTTCTTGTGCTTGATAGTAAAAGTGTATGATTGTAGAAAATCCATCCACTTTATATGCCTCAAACTGAGCTTCTCTTGTGTGTTTATGTAGCTTAAGGCTTGGTTATCAGTGTATACCATAAATTATTTAGGCAACAAATAGTGCCTCCACTTCTTAAGGGATTGTACTAAAGAATATAGCTCTAAGTCATAGGATGAATATATAGAATTTTCTTCATTTAGCCTCTCACTAAAGAATGCCACTAGCCTGCCTTCTTGGCTTAGGACTGCACCCACTGCTATGTTGCTTGCATCACATTCCACCATGAATAGTTTGTCAAAACTTGGTAAAACCAGTATTGGTTGGGTAGCTACTTCCTTTTTCAATATCTCAAACCCCTCATTGGCTTCTTTGGTCCACACAAACTTTGTCTTAAGTCCTCCTTTGATGGTGTCAAGGACTGGTGCACAAATTTCACTAAATCTCCTAATAAACTTCCTATAGAATTGGGCTAACCCATGGAAACTTCTGACTTCAGTCCCTGTCTTGGGAATAGGCCAACTGAGAATGGCTTCAACCTTGCTCTTATCCATCTTCAAGTCCCCTTGAGATACTACAAATCCTAGGTAGACTAGCTCTTGTTTCATAAACTCACTCTTCTCAAGATTTATGGTGAGCTGATCCTCTTGAAGTTTCTTCAACACAAGTTCCAGGTGCTTCATATGTTCCTCTTTTGTTTTACTAAAGATGAGGATATCATCTAAGTAGACTACCACAAAGACTCCTATATAGTCCTTCAAGACCTCATTCATCACCCTCATAAAAGTGCTAGGTACATTCGTAAGCCCAAATGGCATTACCAACCACTCATATAACCCCTTTGTGGTCTTAAAAGCTGACTTCCATTCATCTCCCTCTTTCATCCTAATCTGATAGTAGCCACTTTTTAAATCAATCTTGGAGTAATACTTAGCACCCCCTAAACAATCCATTAAATCTTCTATTCTAGGAATAGGAAACCTATATCTAATAGTTATCCTATTTATTGCCCTAGAATCAGTACACATTCCCCACTTATCTCCCTTCTTAGGAGCCAACACCACTGGCACAACACATGAGCTTATGCTTTTTCTGATCAACCCTTGGTCCAAGAGCTCTTGAACTTGCCTTGCTATCTCTTTGTTCTACTCCGGTGTCATCTTGTATGCAGCCTTGTAAGGCAATGTTGCTCCTGGCACAAAGTCTATTTGATGACTGATTGCCCTCTTAGGTGGTAGTGTGGCTGGTGTACCTTCACAAATAATGTCCTTGAACTGGTCTAACAGCTGCTTCACTTCTGCTGACATAGGTGACTAACTAGGTGACTCCTCCTCCTTTGGCTTCAACATGATAGCATAGCCAAATCCTTCTTCCTCCTTCATGTCTTTTAAGAATTCCTTCCCACTCATGAAAAGTGTATGGGATTCTGCCTTCTCCACTGTACCTTCTTATATTAAAGACCGAAGCTTTAAGTTACTCCATTCTTTTTGAATGAGTACTTGTTCTCCTTGCCATGGTGTACTGCCTCACTGTCATATTGCCATGGTCTACCAAGCAACAAATGGAATGCATCCGTTGGTAACACATCACATAGTATCCTATCTTGATACTTCCCTATGGTAAACTCAACCCATACTTGCTCATTGACCAATATTTTTCCCCTTATTCAACCAAGTAACTTTATAGGGACACACATGAGGTATCTCAGTGAGGTTCAACTTCTGTACTGCCTCCTCTGAGATGAAATTATCAGTAGATCCTGAATCAATGATGACCTTGTATACCTTGCCTAGTATTTTGCACTTGACTCTAAAAAGATCCCTCCTCTGTTTGTGTTCATCCTCTGTAGGTGCTTTGATCAAGATCCTTCTCAACATGAGATTCTCTCCTTTCTCTAAATCTAAACTCACCTTTGAGTGTTTAGAACAATCCTCATCTTGGACATAAGCTATCCTTTTCTCACCTTGTGAAGATGTTGGCTTATCAGGACACCTATATGCAGGGTGACCCAATTGCCCACAATTGTAAAACTTCATGGAAGCAAAGTGAGAGTTTCTCCCAAATCCTCCTGATCTGCCTCTTCCACCATTGTAAGAACTTCTACGTCTATATCCCCCTCTACTATTTGTCTCATGGGATTTTTCACCAACCTTAGAATCTCCTTGGCCTCTGTTCTCATTGCTCCTTCCCCCAAAACCTCCCCTATGTCCACTTCTAGGGTCTCTGCCTTTTCCTCTACCCCTAGTACTTGAATCTTGTTTCTTTTTCAGTTTTTCTTCCACTTTAATAGCCATTTGATAATAGCTATGGAGGGGTGTAAGTGTAAAGAGACTCAATTCTTCTTGTATGTTCCATCTAAGGCCATTTAGATACCTGACAACCTTAATGCTTTCACTTTCTTGCACTCTAGACCTCAAGCTTAGTTTTTGGAACTCTTCTGTGTAGGAAGCTACATCTAGTTCTCTCTGTTTGAGATTTTGCCTCTTCTTATGCAATTGGATGTCATAATCCTCAGGTAGATAGTTTTCCTTTACTTTAGCCACCATAGTTTTCCAATTTCCTATTGGATTCTTGCCTTCCTTCTCTCTTTATTCTTGCAAAAACTTTCACCAAGTTAATGCCTTTCCTCTTAGCCTTGATTTGGCTATCTTCACCTTTTGTGCCTATGTAACCCCATCACATTCAAAGTTATTTTCCATTCCCTCAATCCATTCCATAACTAATTTTGCATCCATTCTTCCTGTGAAAATAAGGATGCCTTCTAGTGCCTTGCCACTTAGTGCCTTTAATGCTTTGAGGAATGGTTTCTCTGCTAATGGAGGGTCAGGTTCTGGTTCTATTTCTTCCTCAACTTGGTTATTACCCTTGTCTTTAACCCCTGCTAACTGCACTTTCATCTTGCCTGCAGTCTCTGCAACCTCTTCTAGTTTGTGCTTCATCTCCTCCATAATTTATTCAAGATGTTTGTTCTTTTCTTGTTTCTCTATCAAACCTCTAGCCAGTTTTGCATTGGTCACCATGGTGTTTTCCCCTATGGATTCACGTCCCTCTGACATATATTTCTCAATTCCCAAGCCCTTTAACATAGGCTCTGATACCAATTTGATGGGGAGTATTATCTCTCAAGAGCATATTTTCTCTTTCTAAGGCCTACTCGTTGGTCTTACTAGGGAATTCTTCTCTACCCTACTTAGAGGTCACTCCTAAGAACCCTATCTCCGTATAGAACTCTCCACCAACTTCAAACACTCACCTTTGCTCCCACACCCCTACTAAGCACCTTTGGGCTCAACTTTGCCACAACGTTTCCCAAGCCATTCTTGGGACTAGGAATAGGTCTTCCAACTATTCCTTGTTTGATCTTACTTCACTCTGATCCATCTTGCTGGATTCCTTCTTCATTTGTCCATCGAATTCATGTAAACCTTGTTTTTAGGCCTTGTAGCCTTTTTGGTCAATTAGGCCTCCTAAAACCAATGTTCTTGGAATAACTCCAAGAATTCCTTAAAAAACCCTTAAACACTTTAGGGATTCTCTCTATAGACCTCCTAGGCTCCAAGATTTCCTAGGTTTTAGACCTCCTTGGTGTCCGTACATAGGTTTGTCACCAAAACCCTATTTTCAAGGGTTTCTAGGGCATGTGACACTGTCTGGTTTCTTTAACTTCATTGAGTGATTTAATGGCCTCCTCTGCACTTATCCTTTCATACACATGTACAAGACACACACCTACACCTCTAAACCATTGATTTGCATAAACCAATCCGTTAAGCAAGCCCTCTTGCTTCTGTTCTATTCAAGCACCTAGCCAGAATGCCCCTGCACTCGCCTAGAGCTTGATGGAATTATTAGCTCTCCTGCAAAAAAAGACTCAACAGACCATATTTACAATATATACAAGGTCCCCTACTTGATTCCAAGAGGCTATGGAAGTTCAGCCACAAGAATTCAAGTGGGGTGCATCTTTTACAAAATTGGCCCTGAACCGGGCAGTGAAACAAATGAACACAAAGAATTTACAAACTGTTAACCAGTCGTGCCAAAAAACTAAACCAATGCCACACAAATTAAAGATTCAATGCATTATTTCAGTCCTTTCAATCCATTAATTGTTTGGATCAAGGCTCTGTTTCAAAAACACAGTCAAGAAAACTTGTTCTTTCCAAGACACAATCCGTACTATAGTACTTCCAGCTCTTCCAATTGTCAGGTTAGGGTTTTTATGACCTTATATATCCTATCCCCACATGTTGGGACCCTTAGGTTAGGCTTAGAACAACATAAATGCTTCCTAGTGTTTAGGAAAAGCTGTCATGACAACTTTGCAGGATGTCCTAAGAATACACAAAACTCAAGACTCTAAACAAACTTGCCACAACACACACACCAAATCAACCTTGGGAATTTATCAAATAGTCCTTATTACCTTGGTAGTTGGCTAGGACCACCTACAAGCCAAAATTTTCTAAGACCTTTCAAAAGACCTTAAGGTGCTCCTGCACCACTATTACAATGATCAAAATTTCCTAAGAAGATATATCGAGAGGACTAGCCTGTGGTCTCAGCGATGAAGTTTCATCATCAAGATACTAATCTTGTCTCATTGATGAAACACGAGGGAAGTATATCAGAAAAAAATATACTATCAGAGTAAGTTATGAATGTCTACTCGACCCACTATGTCACGCTGATAAGATTATATCGGCAGGAGTCTTGGCGACATACTTGACATCGAAAGAACAACGAAAACAGTTCGTCAAAATTGCAACGAAATAGGCAAGTCATTATGACGAAATTTTTGTCGGATGTATTGCAAATTCGTTGGATGCTTTTGGAAGTTTGTCAAAAATTCGACGAAACAATGCAATTTAAAAAAAAAAAACTATTCATTCAAATGTAGGCATATCGGTGAAAGATCAAGATTGTTACGACAATCAAAATTGCCTGAGAAGATTTATCGGGAGGATTGGCCTGTGGTCTCAGTGATGAAGTTTCATCGGTGAGATACTCATCTTGTCTCATCGATGAAGCACAATGAAAGCATATCGGGAAGACATATACCATCGAAGTAAGTTCTGAATGTCTACCCAAACCGCTATGTCACGTCGATAAGATTACATCGGCAGGAGTCTTGGCAACATAGTTGAGATCGAAAGAAGAATCATCGAGGAGACTCACCATGTCGGGGAAACTACAGAATATCCTAGTGATACATGGTGTCTTGTCGATGAAGATAAAAATGGATCAAAATACTTCTCGAGGTGACTCTGGGTGAAATTTAAAAGTAGTAGGAGGCTCCAAATGTATCCATAGGGATAATGATAGGACATAAGGACGGGTCAATCAAAGAGAGAAATTTGATGTGCCAAGACCATAAGCATTTGAAAGGGGTAGTAAAAGACAAGATGGATTGTCATCAATGCTCAGATATAAAGGATAGATTGGAAGACTTCATTATGAAAATTTAGATCACAATATGATTAACCTTGTTTTGACAAATGCAATGATATTAGTGTCAAGAGTTAAGAGGCCATTCAACTTTGCATTTCAATAAATTATTATATGCATTGAGTAAGTGTTTACAAGGTAGAAAAAGGACAGTCATATGACTATTTAAAATATCTAACATGTTAGCTGTTGTGTTTAATTAGGCTTACAGAGGTAGGGATTTATCATTTTTTGCATACATCTGCAGTCCAAGCTCTAGGTCTGCATTATTTGGTTACTATGTATGAGAAATGAGCAATGAATAATTGTAGAATATGGAGGCTATGGATGATATTATGATGGCCACATTTGATGTTAATGATCAAAAATTGGAGCAAAATATAAAACCTATGATGAGTCATGAGATCAAGGGGAATGTCATGGATAGTGAATGACGAATCATAGATGTTAAGACAAAAAAATATTCACCATAGAAAACATGAAGAATAGACTTTATGATTCTATAGGAAGGTTTAATATCGTAAAGAATGTAATCTCAAATTTTAAAAGATAGTCATACCAATGTGTAAGTACAATCACTTCAGCAATGAAAGATATAAGGACATATGCTAGAGGAATGATAGCTAAATAGTGGATTGAGCATAGAGATGGTAACCCTTAAAAGTATAATGTTGTGTTGACATAAAATCAAGAGAAGAAGGTTACTATCAAGTGAAGTACAATTGCATGGATTCCATCAAGACTACAATCAGATCCATTAGTGATAGTGAAAAGGTTTTGATAGTAGTCTTGAGGAATATCACAATGCCCTTTACTTCATATCAAAATGATAGACTATACTAAGGCAGTGGTATGAAACTTTGTTGAAGATAATAAACTATGATGAAGAGGCAAATCAATATATAATGATTTTTTGAGCACTATGATAGACAATTCTGGAGGCCAAAGTCAAGCCAAATGAACAATCTTAAATAAGCTCTAAAGACAAATTTTGATAATGGAAAGTAGAAAGCACACTATTTAGAGGACAAATGTAGGACTCAAAGTTGGATAGATAGTATATGTTTGTGAGAGTTCCTTCAAGAGTGTAATGGTGATGAGGTATTAAAGGATAAATTTGCTGCAAATGTACACAAATTTGCTAAATGGAATCTCAATTGCTTTGTTTCCCATTCTCATGTTCAAGGAAGTGCTGACATAGTAACACACAATTCATTATAGGAATTACAGAGAGGTTGAAGACACTATTGCAAAAAATCAGAGGTATGATAGAATAGTGAAGTAACATAAAGTTGTGAAAGAGAAGATTGAGACATTCATATGAAGGAAAACCATCAAACAAAGGTTTTAATCAAGACACAGTCATCCTTTGATAAGTTTAAATAAATTCATGAATAGAAGAGGACAGTTTGCATGATAGTCATATACATTAATAAGGACAATGAATAAGGTTTTAAATTATTACTCAAAGAGAAACTAGTAACCTAATCCTAATATCTGAACTCCATTGCATAAAATTTTATTGAAAAAGGAAAGTACTGTGCAGTTGAATACAAAAAACTAATCTTACAAATTTGGACAACAAGCACAACCTACGAACTGGATTCTAGTTTTGCTAAAAAATAAAAATCAAACTAGTGAATATTAAACTACACACTAGAATCTAATTTTATGGAAATTGAGCAATTTTGTGAGAAAAAGTACCTGCAGTGCGTCTTGGATACTTAGCTAGTGTACTAAAAAATAGGATTGCAAACCCAAAATTATTCTCACTCTAGAAATTCAATAGAAAAATATAGAATTTTATCCTAGATACTTAGCTCTTAGACAGTCAATAAAAAAATATGAGCATGATTATGAATGGTTTTACCTGGTCCCACTCTTGATCTCCATGTTTGAGATCCTTCTCTTTAAGACCCCATGAATCCACTTTGATCCATTGCTGCCAAAAGAGATATTAATGTGTAAACAAGGAGTCACATTTAGACAAACTGGTTGTTGATTTCTTCTACGAAATTTAGAGACTACAAAAAGAAGATACCTGATGGGGATCATGTGGGATTCCTAGAGAAAGCATTGCAATATGGCCTCAAGCAAAAATGAAAAACTTTGGATTAGCATCACAGTAAATCCTAACAACATGACATTGAGGCTCCTCTTCATTAAGTTGATGGTATGAAGAACCAGATCCATATCCTCCTTGAGATACATATCATATTGAATATAAAAACAAAGTGACACAAGCAATATGAATTGTGAGATAAATCCTCCAAACCCTCTATGGAAACATGACTTTTACCAAATAATCAAAATTTTAAATTTAAGTAATACCCAAGAAAAATAATTCCATACAATGCAGCTACACATGAAACTTACAGATGGGACTGATCTTTCACTTTTGACTCTCCTTCTTATTCCATTTGAAGGGGCAACCTCTACCCCTTGATTCATCTATGTAAGTTTAGCATTAACAAATAAAAATATTTTTAGCACAAGAAACAATCCTCACCCATCTAAACAAGAACCTGTAAGAAAAGCCCAAAAATCTAAGTTTATCACAATCAAGTAAAGATTAAATCCTTATAATCAATCACAGTAACTGGACAATATTAATTGGATCAGTAAGAAGAATCAAATAATTAGGGTTGGGCACTATATAAACCACTACTATCAAAACTATTGAAACATGCTTAGGTACTGGGTCCTCTCCCCTAGATTAAATTAAGGAAAATGGATATTAGCAAAACATAAATGTAAATAAAAGTAGTGTGAGCATAAAATGAATCTAAATTGGTCTTGAACAAATAAAATCATACCCAATCAGCATTAAGTTATATTGACCTTGTACTCATTTCCATTTCCAATCTTGAAGGTTACTTTGATGCCTTCTACAAAAAATATTTGGCCACGAGGCAAGAGAAGGTGGGAAAACCAAGTGTATATTGATGAATTCCTGACAATCAAAGAGAAACAAGCAACTAGTCAACCCTATTAGAACAAAATAATCTAATGAATTGATTTTATTTTTTTTACTGGCTAATAGATAGTGGACCTAGTTATCTTGAATTGAAATACTACTAAGATGTGTTGACTGGTGATTTTAGACTACCGATATTCTTCTTCAATCTCTATAAGTTACTTTTGTCTTAAATATATTCAAGATAACTCTGCAAAAAAATTCCCTGATCTCTTAGAAATTATGTAGATTATTTTTTAATACTTCTCCATTTCTCCATTTTCTTTCAAAAATTCATAGAAAGATATGTAATGCCATATTTGAAACTTACATATTTTAATTTTACTAGTTCTATAATTATAGGATATGATTCCAACAATTGTGAAACACATTAGCAATATGCTGGATGAATGAAGTAAACTATGCAATTGGCAGGTGTAAAGCCAAATTCCTTAACCCTTGCCAACATCCTTCTTGCCTATTCTAAAACATGTGCTTTGGAACAAAGCATGAAAATCCATCTAAGTATAATGAAAAGGATATTTTTGTCAGATATTATATTACAGTAAGTTGAATGAATATAAATAGAGAAATTTTTGCATACCTACAGATGGTAAAAAAATTCATGGTTAAGTGGAAGCCTCCCCTCAACAACAAGATCCAAATATCTATGTATCTATCTCAATCGAGCCTCTAAACCCTTCAGAGCTGTCAAATTTTCCAATAACCTGTTATGCACAAAAGTCAAATTTTAGAGATCACTAAAAACAAAAGAAACAAAGCTTTGAAACCAAATCCACACACAACACAATGTTCATAGTGAGAATTTAGAACTTTCTTTCATCTTTGCATATTGGTTTGATGCTTCAAACGATGCATTTCTTATATTGAAAATTGCATTACCTTATTGAGGTTCTCTTTGTTTTGAGAATAGTTTAATATTCTCTACTTAACAGGGCCAACCACGTGAGGGTGGAAATCATTTGACCCCTCCCCCCCTCAGATCACTCTCAATTCCCCATACCTGATCATATAACATTAATCATTCATTCATCTATTAATAACATATAACATTCATTCATTCATCCTGCATTAATAACATATAACATTCATTCATTCATCCATTAATAACATATAAAATTCATTTATTCATCCATTAATAGCATATAACATTCATTCATTAACATATAAAATTTATCCATTAACATATTCACATTCATTCATTAACATATAACACTCATTTTTTTAGTTTTTACATATTATCAAAAATATGGTTGTCATAATATGATTACAATCACTTTTTTTCCCCCTTTTTGCAGCTAAAAAAAGCTGAAGTGGAGTATCATTTTAAAAATCATTTGTCCCCCCTTCAATTGCTTTGAGATCTACTCGTGACCTTAATGTATGCCTAGTCGTGTACTCACAACATGGATGTCGTTGCAAGGGGGGGTCTGTTGCAATAGAAAAGAAATGTTAAATTGATATGTTTTATTATTATTGTTACAAGTATTTCATTAATTAAAAGAACATTAGAGTGGTTCTCTTTACCTGATGGGGCCACATCATGTTCCTAATCTTGTCTAGCCTGATCATGCTCAACATGCTCTAAAGTTGAAACACAAAAGGTTACATTAATTAATACACCAAATGCAATTAAAGATGTTTAATTGTATTAATCCATATTACATTTTGTATAGCACACAAATACATCTAGTACTGGGATGCACACCATGGCCTTCATCTGTAGGTTGTGCTCCACCCTCACCAAGTTGCATTCCAATGTCATGTGTAGTATTATCATTGCTTTTCTGTTTAAAACAAATAGGCACATTATTATGGTGGAAATTAATATTGAATAGATTGCACAAGTATTCAATTTTAAATAAACTTTATTGAGTTTATTTACCTACGTGTTGGATGCAGTGGAAGATTGTGTTTTCCCAGTCAAGACTCTTAGGTGTTCACCCAGGGCTCCATAGCCTTGCTGGAAGGCAATCTTCAGGTCCTCTTATGTGGGCACTCTGTTGAAATCAAAGCCCTGCATTTTTGGTGGTACCTGCACTCATAAGGATGTTGGATGAAGTTCTTTCATGGTGATGTGATCCCAAGGTGACATTATGATTAATCTATCATTTCATCACTAGAATTTGACAGGTTATAAGGTAATCAAGTCTTGATAGATTGCAAGTTATTGTTACTACCGTCCAAATGTGTCCATCACAAATCAAATCTACTTAACATTTTAACTCCCAAACTTTGTAACAAGTGTTAAATATGACTATGGTCCACTAGTTACACAACCAAGGCCTCAAATTTATTCTCTAATTGTAAACAAAGGACTTTTTCTCTTCATTCAAGTAAATAAACTTGAAGGGAAACACCACCAAATGGTTTATTGGACATCTACATGACTAAAAATAGTTGCAAATTTACATTTAATTTCCATATGTCTAAGTGGTTAATGGGGAGGGAGTGTGTACTAGGCCTGGTAAAGTCATCATAAGTTTATGCTTTGGAAATAAAAATTGTTTAAGTCATCTTAAATATTCCTGTCTAATTTCTAGGAGACTTTTGGTATGTTTTAAGGTAGGATGAGTGGTTGCATCAATGTTCTAATTCTCTATGACAAGGTTTCAACATATTCAAATAGTGAAAGTTAGTGCTCATAGTCATTTGAAACAACAACATTTTGATTATGTATGATAGTAGGATTTGACAACTTAAAAGAATTGGCTACCCAACAAACTTAAAGTTAAAAGAAACTTTTTCAGTTTAAGGGGTTAGCACTTTCTTTCATCTTTGCATATTGGTTTTCTTGATGGTGTTTTCTGCACGACAACAACTCAGACAAAATATGATATCCTATCTCTCTTGAAAGGTAAATCTCTATGGGAAAAGAGATAACCCCAAGGTCTCTAATGTTAGGTCTTGACAATGCAAATAAAACAACTCAGAGATAATGTGAAAATGTTGGTAATCACAAAGGGACCTTACTACAAGCAAATAATGGACTTAGATTTATTAGATCTGAGGATATGTTGATACTTCAAAGCCTAAATTTAACCCAGATAATAAAATAAATAGCAAAAGATAAGAGTTTAAGAGATCTAAGATTAAAATTACTCCTAAAAACAATCACAACAATGATGAATGCTACAAAAGAACAAATCTCCAATAAAACCAATTTCTGCTTAATCAAGGACAAGCCTACAACTCCACAAAATTGGTGCAATCTTCTGAGGAAACTGAAGATTTTCAGACTATGAACATTCATCCACATACCCAGTTGAACTTAGCACAAAATAAGGCCCAGACTAACTTTACACAACAACTTACAATCAACAAATTGCTAAAAGTATGGACTAGAGATCGATCAACATCATTAACATTTCACCATTATCATGAAAGAACTGAAAACTAACATCTAACACTGAGAATCAAGAACAAGAAACCATAAATTTTTGAAACATAACACAATGTTTGCCAAATCAACAACCCATTTGCATTATCTTCTCTAGCATTACATAACAATTTCTAGTCTCTCTCCTCTCCTACAACTACTGACTTGTAGAATCTAACTTCTAACTTAGCCAGTTCTGGCTTTTTAGCCTCTGATAAGCTATTCTCTAACCTTTTCTAACTCCTTACAAATGAGAAGGCACTGACCTTTTATAGAAAATTACATTTTGAATCAATGGCCAAGATTTAACTAACCCAATGGCATAAATTACACTTCTAGAAGCATCCGGCTGTTACATTTAATTTGGGAGCTCATGGTACATCATCATCGAATCAATTGCATTTAGTTGCATTATGGCCCAATGACATTAATTTTGAGAAAATCCTCATTGGAGAATAAATACAACTTCACAGGTCTTTCCTTGTTAAATGTACCTCTATAATTGGTATGCAACTGGTGGCATAAATTCTTATGCAGGCCCCACTTTAATATTTGAATTGAACTTTTCCAGATTTCCCTCTTAGCACGAATCCATATGCAAGTCCCCCTTTTTTGATTTATTTAATCTTGAAAAATAGATATCATCATTAGTAGCTCACACATCAAAATCTGATCCAAATTAAATTTAAATACAATTTTGGACCCTTTAAAAAAAACCTTACAATTTTTATGGAAGCTTTCCATTTTCGAAATTTTAAAAAATTAAAAAAATGCATTTAGGAAAAATTTCCGTTTTCAAAAAAAATTCCATTTTTGGAAAATTTCAGGATTTTGAGGGCTTGAAGGAATTTTCGAAAAAATCTGCCTAGGGAGGATAATCCAGAAATTCCAATTAAGGTCAAAATCCCCTAAACCTCATAACTTTTTTTCTAGAAGGAATTTTTGAAAAGTTCAAAAAGCTACTTGGCCTAATTTTTCATCCTCTATCCATTGGTGCAAAAAGATTTACACATCACATTGAAAATTCACTTCAAAAATTCTCATTTCTAAAATCCAAGGCCCCAAAACGCTTCAAAATACCACCCTTATCAAATCAAATTTGGACTTAGTCCCAAAATAACCCCCAAGAAGAGAAAAAAACCATAAATTGACAAAGCCAAGGTACAAAGATGTAGAAGAAAAAGAGGGTCCCCACCTCTGGTGGGGCGTGTGTGTAAAAATTGCACAATAGGTTTGATGCTTCAAACAATTCATTTCTTATCCCACTTCTATTATATTATATTCCATCCCATTGCAATTACTAGAGGAGTTGATACCAAAATTTCATATCAAATACCACGTTCGTGAAGAAATTTTCTGTGTTTTTACTATTTTTTTGAAGTTCTTTTGTGTTGTATGGATCCGTACAAGCTTGAAATGCTCTGAGATCATCGGTGTAGATAAATATATGTGTTCCCTTTCTTTTTCATTTTTTTTGAAGTGCTCAATCACTATTTTGTGGGAGAAAACAATCAAATACAGGGACTGCCTTGTTTTGCCTATGTAAGGGTTTGAGGGCTAAATAGAAATGACATCCACCAATCCACCCACTATATTGGAACTGTAACTCAGTGGATTGGTATGCATCATGGTATGATAGAGGTTCATTGCATTTAGGGGTCTGTTAAAACAATAAACTTGGTATTGAATTGATGCCCTAGGGCTGATAGGGGCAATTTTCTTGTGAATTTATGGTTGTTAAGTTAGGGTTTATCAATTTGATGGATATCTTAGTAGAGTCATGGTGACACTATTTGATGGTCCAATCTCTACTTCGAAACAAAAATATCTCTAAAAACTCTAAGAGCTATAATGGGATGGCATTAAAGGAACCTTCATATGAAAGATCTTCTAATGAAGGACCTTTGAATTAAGGTCTTCATTTGAAGGTCCTTCATGCAAAGGTTCCTTTTATAAATCATTTTGGACATGAAATATTTAAAATAAAAAAATACCTTCATTTGAAAGTCTTGACATGGCATCATTTTTGAATGAAGGTTCTTCATTCAAAGGTCATGACAACATCACCTTCAAATGAAGGTTCTTCATTCAACTGGTATTTTGTAATTTTGAATGTGTGATAATAATTTAGGGTTAAAAATAAATCCATTTGAGCCTTTTATAAATGAAAGGACATTTGATGCAATCATATGCCTTGCCACAACTTTTAACTTAATAGTAAGTGAATCATGAGTAGTTTTTTGGGCCCATTCAACAATCTTCGATGCAAGGATTGAATTGTCTAGAATGTATCTACTATCAAGAAAGCCAATTTGTTTACCTGTATGACTATATCTCAAACAATAGGTTTAATTGTGATGGAAATGATATTGACAGATATTTTTTAATCTAGGTGTTGAGAAGCATAATTGGCCACCATCCTAGGAAAGATTCTTCATTCTCAATTTTAGGTGTTAAAATTTAACAATACCTTGATTGATGGAAGAGCCCAAAGAGCCTTTCTCCATGGTATCCAAGTACACATAGCAACAGTCTTCTCTTATACAATTGGACATGATTTAAATAACTTAGCTAGGAATTATTAATTTAACCTAAGGTTTTCTCATAATGCCATCATTGGAAAAGTATGATCAAATTCTTCTATTATGAATAATTGGTCTATGTGCCTCTAGTAATCACTATAATTTTTTGTAAGGATAAATGACTAATTGCATTAGGTAGGAGATAATTAAATTTGAGTTCTTCAAAGATTACATTCCTCTATTCATAATTTTTAAGGGTTGTGTGTGGAGGAGGTTATCACTACCAAGAAGGGAGTAGACCTTTCCTTGCATATGTTTGTGGTGGAGGTATTAAAGAATAATTATATGCCTCTATTTCCTTTCATTAGATCTAGCTTATCCTAGCATATACTTGGGCTCCTTTGCCCCTATAAACTTCCATTTTTTTGAGTTTATGTTATGTAAGCATAATTCCATGCTATATTGAAATATAAGAGGTGGATGAGGCCAAAAGGAAATAACCCTTTTTTAGTTGTACCTTCAAATTTTTTCTTATTGTTTTATGTTTTTAGAAACTTTGTGGACATAAGATTTGAGGTAGGTCGTACAAAAAAGAATAACATGTTCCCACCAACAACCAAGATGTGGGTAGATTATGGGAGTTTTGCCAAGACCTGAGGTTGGTCGATAAAAATGTGAAAGACTAAGCTATTTTTTTTTTTGTCTTATCTTATACCATTTTATGAGAATGGGGGTGCCAATGTACGAGAAGATCATTGGAATCTAGGCATGAAAATTGTAGGTTAAAGAGAATGGGGGTGCCAAACTTACAGTACTCATTGTCCCTTGGTCATCGATTTTCCTTGAGTTCCCTCAACCTCGTCCTTGACGCTAGTATTGACCTTGTTTTCACTCCTCCATACTCTTCCTCGACGCTGGTATTGACCTTGTTTTCACTCCTCCAAACTCTTCGTCGACATTGGTATTGACCTTGTTTTAACTCCAAACTCTTCCTCGACACTGGTATTGACCTTGTTTTCACTCCTCCAAACTCTTCCTCAATGCTGGTATTGACCTTTCACTTCTCCAATTTGACGAGCTACAACCTGGTTTCGTTAGGTTTTAGAGTATGTTAATTAAATTTAAAATTATGGCACCATTTAGAGTAGTGAACATAAAGAAATCCAAGCCTATTATAGTCATGAGGGAAATAATAAAACTCCTAGGATACTTTGTGAAACCATTTTCCTTGGTTAAAGGGAGGCCATAAAATATACCTTTGGATTTTTTCAATCTTCAAATATGAGGATTTGTAAGATTATTAGCAAGATGAGTAATGGAAATGTGTGCAACAGGAATTTTTGAACACACATGGAATCTCCTTGCCAAAGAAAGGGGCTTCATAATTTAGTATGATAATTTTTCTCAGCTCTAGAAATGATATATTTCCTTAAAGAGGAAGGAGAAACCTAAAAGGTAAAAAAGATGCTTAGGAATCTCAACACTTCCTTATGATCAACCCCCTTCTATCCATAGGAATTGAACCAATTGGGCTCGGCTAAGAAGGATTTCCTATAGCATTGAGTTTTATGCCACTATATATTTGACCTTAAAGCTTTCCAGAAAATATGTAGGCATTGAATATTCTAAATAATGTCACTTTTGTCCTCGAAGAGAGTGAGAAAGGAGTCATTAGAAAAATGACCTTTGAATAGTTGGGCTATAGAGTTAGGAAAAGTAGCACCTTTAATAAGGTTCCATGAAATACTATTAGCCAAAAGATATCCAAAGGCTTCCATAAAAAATACATATAAAGTAGGAGCTAAGGGGAAAACATGAAAAATTGAATGAAAACACCCAAAATCCTCAAATTTATGTCCATTCATGGTAATACAAGTATAACCATCATAACATTTTTTTGAAAAAAGTAAAAAAAATTGAGGAACAAATCCTGGATGACATAACTAGTCCAATTCAACACCAGAGGTAGCAAGAGATTAATGAAATTACCACAAGTTTTAAGTAGAAGTAAACTGCCATTTTCAAGTACTAATGCTAGTATGAAATTGTGACTAGCTAAATGGAAAGAAAATTAGAAAATTGTAACCAACATTTAAGTGGAAATAATTAAAAGTAACCACACTTTTTGCATGGTTGAACCAATTTAAAAAATTCAGCCAAAGGTGATAGTAAGAAAATTAAAATGCACCTATATGAAATATTTAGTCTAAGATCCAAATTTGGATGGAAAAGTTAGTAAGAAGTAGTGTCAGAAGTGGAAAATGAATCATGAAATCATGACTAATAAAGCATACAAAATATATTGGAAAAGTCAAGAGAACTTATATCTGCACATAAAAACACTCAAAATAATAGTTATATCATACAGTTCATTTGGGAATATATTACAATATGACTTTTACAAAGCCTTTCAAATATACCTTCCCGTTTGAACTACTATCTTATAAGAATATAACTAATTATTTAGTAACAAAAATAAACAAGTTAGTAAGGTGAATTTATTAATGTTAATCTTAATATTCCAACACCCTCCCTTAATTTTTACATTCCACACAACAAAACATGTTGATTGAAACAAACAAATATATAGGCTAAGCTAAAATCATTTGATTTTTCTTTAAGTTCTCCCTCAAGAACATCATTGGCTCGAGTTATACAAGTCCACACTATGTGATCCTTTTTCTTACAATAATAAAATTCATTTTTATTTTTTAATTATTATTACCTCATGAGTATAATAGATTCTCATGTTGAGAATCAACTTTTAAATCTTTTCCATTGTTCTTTTTTCTTCTCCTAATAGGGCCAAAATGACGTCTTCTTGTGTTTGAGAAGTTATTGGACTAAGCATAGAAATAACATTGTTGTATTTTCAAACTATTTAACAAAATATCCTTAGCATCTTCATCATCTAATAGAGCCTTGAATTCTACCAATTGTCTAATGAGAGATCTCAAATTTCTTATGTGATTAGACATAGTGATTATATCTCTCATTTTGAATCTAAATAGTTGAAGTTTTAGGAAAAACTTCACATTAACTATTTTTTCTCCAAATATTTTATTGAAATTATCCCAAATTTCCTATGATGATTTATCTAAATCTATATAATAAAATATAATGTCAGAAAGGGAAAGACCAATAATATATTTGACTTTATCATCTATTTTATGTCATTCCAATAACTTATTTGCATTTGTAGGTGGTGTTTTGTTCCCATGCATGATTCTCTATTATTCATTTATTGCATTTGCATTTTTGTTTTCCAAGTATGTAATTTAAAACAATTTTTTTTGTTTAAAAGAATCTTTATCTTAAAAATATGAACTAAAAATATTTCAAAAGTTTAATGTCAATCTTATCACTCTAAAAAGTACAACTTAAACATCCCTTTCAAACCTTGTAACCAGTTTTGAACCACTCTCCAATTCACTTTTCCTCATCAAAAACATTGACACCATTTTACTGTTCTAAACAACTTATTGAATCCTTTTATGTATCAAAATTATTTAATTGTTTCAAAAAAGACAAATTTTTTTTTTTGAAAATATGACTTTTCAAACTTCACACTTCCTTCTTATTATTACCAAATGCCATTATTTTAAATGAAAAACACATGAATGTTATAAATGCATTATTTCTATAAGGAAACAAACCATATATCTCTTTTTAATGACCAACTTAAAGCAGATTGCAAATAGAAACTTGGTCGTTGTATAGAACATTGAAAAACTGATAACAAAGAATTAAAAAAACTACTACAAAGACCTAGGATAGGCTAGAGGCCCACAATAGAACATTCATCACAAAGCAAATAGCCTTTACAGTGATTTTGCACTCGTTGATTCCCTAAAGAAAACCTTATCTTGAGTATAATCCATCATAGTCACATATGATCACATCCTTCTTGACCATTTGATATCATGAAAAACCTCCAAAATCTAGTATTCAAATAACCCATATCATCGGCAAGACAAGTTCCATCGGGGTGAAATGAAAAGGTCATACCGAGCATATAGGTCTCACCGTTGAAGTTCCATTGGCAAGAAACCTGTCTTGTCTCACCGATCAAAGCATAAGGAGTTGTATCGGCCAGACCAACACCATCGGAGTAAGATCCCTGAGTCAGCCCAAGTGCATTTGTCTCGCTGATGAAATATCATCGCCGAAAACTCATGTTGTCTTGCTGACAAAACAAAGAAACATACTATCTCCAAGACAAACGCTATCGGAATGAGTTCAAAATGTCCTCCCGACCCACTATGTCACGCTGATAAGATTATATCAGCAAGAGTCTTGGCAACATACTTGAGATCGAAGGAATAATCATCGAGGAGACTTATAACATCGGCAAAATTATTGAATGTCTTAGCGATACACCATGTCTTGCCGATGAAGACACAAAAAAATCAAGATAGTCATCGGGGTGACTCTTGGCGACATTTATGTGAATCATATGGATAGATTATGTGATATCGGTGCAATTTCTCCTTGAAAAAAAGAATGTTTAATGAGCATTAGTCAAGCCTGAATAAAAGGATCACCCAAAGATTGAATTGTCTTGTCGATAGAACATTTGATGTGACAGTGGGTAAATTCGAAGATCAGCTATGCTCATGTTCAAAGATAGGACATTAATGGCAGTATTACTACCAAATGTGTCGATGATTTCCCAAATTGAGAAAAGTAATTGAAGGAAAATTTTGCAAAGTTAGCAGCAGAGGAATGGATGAAGGGCCAAAGGATCTTGTAGTCAAATAATTCTAAATAAACTTGTAAATTCCCTGCAGTTAAATTTTTGGTTTGTGATTCATAAAATGGAAAGCACTAGCTCAAGAAAAGAAAAAGGTAGGAAACAAAGTGAGATTAATTACCCTAGAGGAAAAAAGGAAAAAATTGAAGCAGAGAAGGAACCAGGGGTAGCTGAGAGGAAGTTAAACCAAGACTTAATTGATCAATTTCCCGGTTCAGGACCTAAGGCCAGGCGATCTGCACAACTTAGGGAAGAAGTGGAAAAGTTAGAGGATAAATGCAAGCATATACGAGACATATGGACCCCAATTAGGGGATATGAGCTATTTATTTTTTATTACCAATGAAGGAACTGATACGAACCAGTGTGCAATCCTTGGAAGTTAAACCTAGGGAAACTAGTCTGCCCCAATTTATTTGTAAATGTAGAATTGGTGAAGATGCTAGCTAGCTATTATAATCCAAAATGTGAATATATTTTTGATCCATTAGGAAAACCATTTATACATGTATTTGAAGTTGCCATCTGTGAGGTTTTTAACCTAGAGGGAGTGTGGTGAAAAAATTGTACCTGAAGAACTAGAAAAGGAATTCTAGAGGATGGATACTTTGTACAAGGGTTGGAGGTTGCCACTACACAGGTCTAATAAAGATGGTGTTTCAGTTCCACTGAATGACGGTGATGGTCCCCCATTCCATGTTGATTTGTTTGAACCCTACATGAGGTACACATATTTTTCAGTGTGTCAAGTGCTAGGAATGGAGGCCCCTGAGCACATGTCAATTGTACCCATGGTAATTGCAGCGGACATCCAATGTCACAATTCAAGGTTTTTTGATTATGCTTCACACATCTTTAAAGTACTTGATTAAGGACTGATGGCATTAAAAAGTGGAGCTCCTATCTTGCACTTGGATGCTTATTCAATCCTAATGCATATGATACTTTATTATGGACAAGAATTGCAGATGTGGCCTGAAAAATTAAGGGTTCTACAATTTGATAAGGAAGGAAGCTTATTACCAATGCAACTCTGGACTACCACCTGGGATTGCATATTTTCTAATTCTTGTTATCTACATTTTGAAGATTTTTTTGTGAAACCATTGTACAAATTTTACAATCATCATTGTGAATACTCATTGTCCGATGAAATAAAAAGGTTTTTAAGGCCTAAGGATTTCAATGGACCTGTCAACCACAATTGGGGAGGCTGGTACTATGTAGAATATGCGACCATGATAAGAGTATATGGATTTGAAGATGGACGCTTCATTCTGCCCAAGACGGTGCCTAATAGGATTGCATATTTGGAGATTTCTAGGGAGTTGAACTTTTTAGATGTTATGAATCTGAGTTCTTTTGAAAATAAGGCATTTATGCCTAGTACATTATGCTTCGGTGATTTCATTGTATTAGCAAGGGATGGATATGACATGGTTCTCAGCAAATTGCTGCAATACAGCATGAAGAAGGGTCCACTACGAAAAGGATTTGATCCAGAAGGGTATATTGATTTTTCCAAAAATAAATTGAACTTGGGAGGATACAATCACATACCCTATCTATATGATGACTTGATCAGGAATTTGGAAGCATAGGAAGCCAAAAAATTTCTTGATGAGTATAACAGGGGATTGCAAGATATAAAACTATTATCTTCTGATGAAGAGGCATTTGGTGATGGTAGGCCTATTAGTAAAATTGATAAAATTTTCAGATTGAGAACTCAAGACTACAAGTATGTTCCCAGGGAACTAGATGTTGAAGAGAGTGCAAATACTAACACAAGGTAGATAGCATATAAATAATTTATGGTTGATGATGAATTCATTAAAACCTCAAAATTTTAAACCTTTTTGTGCAAATTAAAAGGAAAATCAATAAGGGAATTAGTGGAGAATATTACACCAAGTAATGAGGAACAACTGCTGAATAACTTAAAATCAAGTGTGGAAGAAGAAATGAAGAGCATGACCCCTGAGAAAGGAAGGAAATTATTAGAAGATGCAGGAGTCATGATCTTTCCTTGGTTGGAATTTAAACTCTGCTTTGGTTTTTGATAGTTTTATGAAGAATAGTAACACCACACATAAACTCACTCCTGAGTGGGTAACAAATATTTATGCAAGATCTAAGTATAACCCAGATGAGGGATCACTTATGATATGGGCCCTGTATCCCCCACACAAGAAATCTGTTGTAATCGATACTAAAAAGGATTTTGGAAATGTAATGACATTAAAAGTTGGCGAGGTTGATCCAATAGCTACAACATAAATTGGCATTAATGAGGCCAAATTAAATAAAGCCCAAATCCAAAAGCTAATCAAGGAAAAATAAATGTATAAGATTAATAACGAGAGACTACTTAGTCAAAATGATCACTTGAAGGACATGATGGGAATCACGTTGGGATCCACAAAGCAATTGACTCATGGTGAAAGCTCCCAGGCAAGAGACCAATGGGAAGAATCAAATGCGTACTCACAAGGTAAATGTGATGCACTCACTGCAATAATAAGGAAGAGGCAGACCAATTTAATGAATTGGTTGAGTAAGCTCTCGGGAACACATTCAAACAATTTTACCGCACTACAAGAACATAAGATGATATATGGAAGGATATGAGAGAAGTTCTAGGAAATAAAACAAAGGGATGCTCCTGATAACATAGCTATTGATACTGGAAACAATTTTATGGAAAAACATAAAGACTTCCATGATGAATTGCAAGGTGATGAGTAGGGGATGATCAATGTCACAAAAATGGGAGTACCAATGTTGTTAGAAGATGGAGGGGAACTAAAGGGGAAAGATAGATGGATGAAGGAATGTGAGACGATGATGCAAACAATTCTAGAGACAACCACATGAAATGATTTAACAATGGACGAGGCATGTGAACAAAATGAGAAGATGTTCAAAATGGAGATAGCCATAAGGAATGCGCTGGAGGATGTTGATGTTAGAGTAAAGTAATTAATTAACTTTACTCTCCTCTTAAGATTTCGCTTTATGCACATATATTAGTCATTTAATAATTAATATTAATTATTAGATGCACTCACCTTTAGGGTTAGGGTTTCCTTTAGGTTTTGATCTCCTTTTATAAGGATTGATCTCTTGTATCATTTTTTTTGATTCATTCACTTTTCTGATAATACAGCTTTGCACATTGTCAGAGCCAAACCCTTGTTTTGTTCTCTCTCTTTCTCTGTGACAAGTTTCTTGCATGCAGGTGTTCATTGGGTTCTATGGATTTGTATTTCTCAAATCCTACATGGTATTAGAGCCAGATCTACTGCAGCTTGTTCAATTTTTTGAAAGGATTAGAGATCTAGGTTTGGTTGGATCAAATCTGTGTTTGTTTTCTAGTTTTTTTGTGGACTTGGGGGGGAGTTTATTTTTGGTGCACTGTGGGAAAAAACCAACATCATGGTTGAGTCCAGAAGGCCCAAAAACCCCTATTTTCATATAAAGTTTGTCTGGTTTGGACAAAGTTGCCAGGGGAAGCAAAAAAAAATTACTCCAAGGCCGTATGGTCTCATGGCACGATTTTCGAGGCAAAAAATTCAAAAAAATACATTAAAAATCAATTTTTTATTGATTTTTTAAATGTTATTGTAAAAAAAATTGTGCCCCCAGTTTATAACCCGGGCGCCGCCAATCCGCCACCCGACAGCCACTAGGCGGCCACCTGAGCGCCACTCGGCCGGGCGGAGCCACCGGTCCGCTGTCGATGGACTGTGCAGCCCCCACGGGCTTCACCAAGGTCACATGTAGGCCCAAGGGCTTCAGCCTTAGCTCCAACCACCAGCCCCCTGGTCGCTGATAGGACCAGGGGCCGAAGACTTTAGCCCTTGAGGGCTGTGAATTTTTTTTTTAAAACCCTTTGGAGTTGCTTTCACGAAATCGGGTGTATCTCAGGCGTCTTAGCTTGGATTTTCGAACGAAAATAGGCGTTGAAAATCTGGTTCTGAGCCTGTTCTGATGGTGTAGGAATTTCTTCAAAAATATTCACTTTGCATGCAGTTTTTTGTAGTCAAAGTCAGATGATCTTTTTGCACTCCGAGGGGCATAACTTGCTCAATTTTTCTCTGTTTTTCGAAAGCGAATAGGCATCGGAAAGGTGGTTCTATGCTCTTTCCAGATCTGCAGTTTATTTCACCAGAAAATTCTTTAGGTACACCGAGATTTGTCTCATACATATACTGCTTTCTATTGTTTTCTGGCTTTCAGTTTGTACTGGGGATTGGTTTTTACATTGTGGGGGGGTGTTTTTTCTTGCTTTCTGTCATTTACATCAGAAAACTAGAATCTATAAACACCAAAACAAAAAAAACCCCTTCTACATCTTCTGTCTAGTTCTAAAAGACCACTAAATAATAATAATAAAAATTTAGAGCAGTTGAGGCATAGTTCAAAACATGGCCGAAAATACTTCTATTGTTGAACTTCTCACACCTCATAACTATCATACCTGGAAGACATTTATGACATGTCTTCTCAGATCAAAGGGGTTGTGGTCTTGTTTAGATATGGTTTAGCCAGTTTTGACAAGGCCATTTGAGGTTATGCAACATAGAAATAAGATGGATGAGGCTATGGGTTTGATTTCCTTACATGTTTCAGACAACTTGTTGTTTCATCTTGATGCATGTAACAGTCCTCTTGAAATGTGGACCAAGTTCAATGATTTATTTGGTACCATCAATCAGTTTCATGCACTACATATTGAGGCAGAGTTGACTTCACTTGTACCTGATTCTTTTCCCTCCATTGAGGACTTTCTAATGAAATTCAAACAACAGAGATCTCTTCTACAGGGTTGTGGTAAGGTTAAGACTGATACAAAGTGTATTTACCTGATTTTGTCAAAGCTTCGTGGGAGCTTTCAGATATTCTCATCTACCTTCCATTCCACTATGGATGCCTTGGGTGCACGTTTTACCATGCCTTCTTTTGAGGTGTTTTGTGATCGTTTGACATGAGAGCAGGCTAAGATATCATAGTTGGATGCTCTCACAGGATCACCACACCAAGCGTTGGTAGCATAGTCATCACAGGGGAAGCAGAAGCAGAAACAAAAATAGAAACCACAGACCACAGAGCATTGGAAGGATTCTAGTTCATAGAAGACTTTTGATTCACCTTCTCCCAAGGGGGAATCATCAAAGAAAGATAGACCTAAGTGTGCTTATTGCACTAAGATAGGACATGATGAGTCCAAGTGTTATGAGAAGAAGATAGATGGATATGCAAAATAGGTTTCAGATTTGACAACTCTTCGTGAGAAGAACCATATTCATCACTCTTCTTCATCTACTTCAGGCGGGTCTTCTTCTTCACCATCATTCCAGATAGATGGATAGGCCCCACATAAGGTTCATGCATTATGTGCAACGACCAATTCACATTCATCTAGATGGCTACTAGATTCAGGTGCTTCACACCATATGGCATCTTCTTAGGACATGTTCTCATCTTTCGAGGCTACGTCCTCACCACACATATTGATGGGTAATAACACTTATATGAGTGTATGTGGGAAAGGTTCTATTGATATTGATGACGGTACATTCAATGATGTACTATGTGTTCCATCTTTGTCCACTAACCTTCTCTCCATCTATCAGATTGCTCACAGTGGGATAGGGAAGACAGTTGAGTTCACACCTGATTTAGTGCACATTAGAGACATTCAGACTGGCAACATTGTTGCAACAGGGATAGTTGATCATTCTTCCCGATTGTATGCATTTACACAATTTGGTCCACCATCTCCCTCTCTTTCTAAAAGAGAGCATGTAGTATCTGAGGAGAAGTTCGGTCACTTGAACTTATGTGTTCTTCCATCTGTTCATGAGACTAGTGTTGAGACTTCTACACCTCTTCCTCCTGTTGAGATCACATTTGTTCAGTAGGATACCTCTTCAGTTGTGATTGGCATTGTTGCTCCACTCATCGAGCCATCAAGTGTAGTTGTTGAGGCCATATCTGAGGATATTCCTTTCCTCACAGATGACAGATTCAACACACTTGTTATCCCTTCTTCATTGGAGATTCCATTTCAGGATCATCTTGAGTTGTTTGATTCACCATTTTGTTATTCATACACTCATTTTGTTGTTTCGTTCTTCAGTGCACATCATCTAGGACTTCCATTTTCACCTCACATCCAGGGATTTCCTCTTCTTCGACCATTGGATCTGTTTCTTCCTCCGAGGTGATACATCGGTTTGATCATTGGCATAGGGGTTCTCTCATTCTGGGGGGGCTTTAGAGTCTCCACTCTCTCTCATGGGGGGGTATCTGATTGTATTGTATATCTGTATATGTTCTTGAGAGAGTCTCTTGAGACATTCCATTTGTACTTTCTTTTTGCATCTCTTTTTGTAGAGGAGTTTTTTCCCACTGGGTTTTCTCCTTTTCTCCGTTTCATAAAGATTTCCTTGTACTTGGGTACCTGATCAGGCCTAGTTGCCGGGACCCAATTTTACTTTCATGCATTGTAGTTACATTTGCTTTTTTGCACATGTTTGTAGCTGCACTCTTGCTCATCTTAAGGGGGGGTGTTAGAGTAAAGTAATTAATTAACTTTACTCTCCTCTTAAGATTTCGCTTTATGCACATATATTAGTCATTTAATAATTAATATTAATTATTAAATGCACTCACCTTTAGGGTTAGGGTTTCCTTTAGGTTTTCTCCTTTTATAAGGATTGATCTCTTGTATCATTTTTTTTTTGATTCATTCACTTTTCTGATAATACATCTTTGCACATTGTCAAAGCCAAACCCTTGTTTTGTTCTCTCTCTTTCTCTGTGACAAGTTTCTTGCATGCAGGTGTTCATTGGGTTCTATGGATTTGTATTTCTCAAATCCTACAGCTGATACACACGAGCGGCCAAATTACCGAGATTATCTATCAAACATCTATTTATGGCTTAATAGAGCATAATTTCTAGTTTATTATTATTGTTAAGCAAAATAAATTTTTGAAAGGACACACCCTTTCACAATTTTGATATATTTATATTTTTTTCATAATGTAAAACAAATATAGGCGGATAGGAGAAAGATACAGTAGATAGTTTGCAATGAAACTTTCCTTTAAAAGACTCAGATGCATGTATGAATTTTGATGAAGTTAATGAATATGTCTGAACTTGTGACTTAATCTTGGTATCAACTATTTGTGGATTTATACAGTTAATTGGTTGTCTCCATTTTGATGTTTTTTTATTGTTTAAATTGATATATCAAGCATATATTTATTTTACCAATACACATTTGTTGTATTTGGGTGATGTGATTATTTGGTTCTTTCAAGTAAAGATTAAACCCTTCTAGTCAATCATAGTAACTGAAGAGTATTAATTGGGTCAATAAGAAGAATCACATAACTAGGATTATCATTCTATCTCAAGTAGAGTTTATCAGTCATTTACTTGCACGTTTATACAAGTTATAAACTACATCTGTGTGCTTAACATTTTGAATTATTTCCATCATAGATTACACTTTTCTAGATCTTCATTAGACTCCATACACCCAACAAGGAACTGTTCTGACACTTTCATATTTTAGTTTATCCATTTTATTTTTTACATCTGTTAACTGAACATATTCTAATATTACACATACACTTTATTAGTATTATATCTGTTCACTGTAAGATTGCCATTGTAAATAGATTGATGTAAACGAAATCCAGTTTCAATGCCAAATGTAGCAATTATTTTGTTGCTTTTGTCGAGTTTCATTAACCAAGATATTTAGTGGGATGAATAAAGTTGTGTTATGACCCTTGGTCTCTTTAAAATAATTAGACAATATTAGGGAGATTAGGAAGGGGAGAAAACTAAACTCCTTCAAAATAGGGGTAGTTGTGGGTTTGTTGGTTTTCTTTGTATACTATATAATAGTTCCTCTAGGATAAATAAGTCACTGTAGAAATGAAAGATGTTTGATTATCTACCTAATATTGTTTTGTGTTCTTGAAATGGAAGATATCTACAACTCTATAGAAATTGCTATATGCTAATGGTTAAATTATTAGACTATTTAGATCATTTTAATTGACTACTACATAATAGCTTATGTGTTGAAAGAATTGTTTCCATTATTTCTAGTTTTTATATTGGAATAAAAATCATATTTAATTTCATGCCAATATACTTCTTTCATAAAGATATTTGTTTGATTTTTCCGTGCTATTTTCATCTTAAAATTTAAATAAATGTATTCTATAATATAGAATTATTTTCAAATTGGGACAAAAAGGATTCTGAGAGATATATTTAATCATAAATTTTACAATCATAAATATCATTTAATTTGTATGTTGTAACTTCAGTACTTTTAGTTAAAATAAAAAAAACTTAAAGTTATATATATATATAGTTAAATTGGAAAAGTTGTTTGTCCATTTTATTTTTGCATCTGTTAACTGAACATATTCTAATATTACACATACACTTTATTAGGATTATATTTTTTCACTATAATATTTCCATTGTGAATAGATTATTGTAAACAAAATCACATCACTTAAGTCTGCTTAGTTCGCAAAGGTAGACCCACCTAGGTTTGGCAACACCTGAAGAGAAGAAGGTTCAAATCATTTGGCCATGTTTGTTACCCTAAAACATATCAAGAGATTGACAACCTCTTGAGGTATTCTTACCTACATTTTTGAGAGCTAACAACCTCAAAACCTCCAAATCCACAAAAAGATTCCACTTGCATGACCAAATTCTTGCCAAACCCCAAAACCCTTGTTTTAGACCAAAATCATGAGGGTTTATTGAATCTCCTACTTCCACAACCTCCCAGACCTCAAAACCAACTCAGAAAAAACCCATTAGGTCTATACATGGGTAAAAATTCATAAAATCAGATCACCCATACATATTTTGTTGAAACCTAGGCTTGAACCTCTCATTTCACATGCTTTTCTTCACAAAACTCTTGAGGACAACAACTATACCTTATTTATCTCTCATCCTAATCCCTATTCATGCATCCTAAAATTACAATTGTATCCATGGGGCCTCTTACACAAGCTACAGTAATCACAAAAAGTGTAAGAGCCCCTTTATATCATGTTTGGACTACAAAACCCTCAAAAATAGGGTAACCGGGCTATATGCAAAGAAATGAAGATTTCTAACTCAAATCAACACCTTAAGACCTCAAATCAGATTCAAATCAAAGATAACACATATATTCACAACATGGAATTCATTTCACATCAAAATATGGCTGTATGTGACCGTACAGTGCTGCAGAACAGGAAAAATACAAGAATTTTGAAGAAAAACACAAATTTTGGAATGTCAAGAGCTTGTATTTTAAATCCCGAACCATCAAAAACCTTTACAATGATCACTTTATGAGGTGTAGGTGCTCCTGCACCACTACTCCATCCAGAAATTTCTCACATTACATAAAGCCATAATGTTCGTCCAAGATAAGCCAATCAAATCCTACCTTATGTGTCCTAGTAATCAAATTGGAGATTATCTTAAAAATGACATTGCGAAGGGTGATTGGTCTAAAAAATATAAATGAATTTGCAATTATTTCACTTCTATGATCAATGTGTCATCTTTCATGAAATTTCTCAAAACACTATTCATTATGATCATATGGAAATTTCTAGGAGAGCTACAATAGTTGTAGCATCATGAATTAAAATTAAACATTAAAAAGTACATCATGAATTAATTATGTAATGGCATAAAAATTAAAAACATCATGAATTAATTATGTAACCACATAAGTCAAATATAATTCTATCAAGAAATTAATATCAAATAGATAATACAGTCACATAACTCATACATTTTAATGTCATTGATCTTCTTCTTCATCCAACTCTTTGTCTGTATCATCCGATCCGGATTCAACATTGTAAGGATTGGTCATATCATCATCATCGCCATTGATATTAGTTTTGATAATGTCATCATCCACACGGATATCATCTTCATGAACATTAACTCCTACATCATCATGATCTAGTTCCTCCTCTTCGATATTTTCGTCAGTGACATCATCAACTAACTGTTGATCTTGATCATCATCTACATCATCTTCTAGTTCTTCGGTATCTTCTTCTTCCACCACATTAAAATTTATCGGCCTTCCTCTTGGATCATGTCTAACAACATATGAACAACCCGGTTTACCTGGAACCTCTGAGTAAAATACCTGCTCACATTGGCTTGGAAGAACATAGGGCTCATTTCCAGCTTGCTCAAAATACCTTGTATTAACCATGGTAAATACATTATCATGTTCAATCATAGTTCTCTCAGGATCATTTTCATTCAATCTTAGCTTGTAGCATATGATGATGAACATAACTAATCTGAAGGACTTAAAGTCACACTTAAGCATATCATCCAAAATCCCATAGTATTGATTTTCTAAGACTTCAGGATGTATGTCGCTTCTAGATGAAACATTAGTCACCTGAAAGACTGTAGTTATCTAGAATCACAAGTTTTCTTTGTGTAATCCAACTTTTTGATTCAAAATTTATGACCATTGCACCACATAGCCTTGTGGTGTTTCACCTGCAATATGTCAAACATGTAAAAATTATTGCAATATCGTCAGTTGATAAACATATTTATTCTTGGCCGAATTTCTGCAAAGAAAAAAATCTCAACATATATATACATCAATATAACTGAAAATAATTAAATAATATGGGTGATTAATATATTTATACATACCTATTTATCTCTTAAACCATATGCTAAATCAATCTCCCTTGGTGTAACATTGGAATCTCCATTACAATGAGCTTCTTTAACAAATGAAGCCACACCTTCCCATGTTAATGCACGATCAGATTATTGACATTGTTCAATTCATACCATCATCCAATCAAAGATTGTTTGCGATGTACAAATGTAATGCATCCCACTCTCGACCAATTGTATAAAAAAAAAATGAAATTCATAAACGACATACAATTAGTTAATTACCACGGTATACGACCTTAATTTATAATTGATGTATTGAAGATTAATAATTAAATAAGTACATTATACATAAAAACCAAATGTAAAATATATTCTCATTAATCTCCATGACCATCTTATAATTACCTGTCACTTTCCTCAATCTACCTTTCCCCATCAGGTACTCCCCTTCGAATTTGTTAATTGAGTTGGGATCCCAAATGCGATCTACATGGATCTTTGCTGCAAAATTAGGAAGATATTCAGTAATGTACACCATGGTCTGGTATACCATATATCCCTCCACCATAGAACCCTTAGGATGTGCTCTTTGTCTAACCAAAGCCTTCAAAAATTTCAAGTGCCTCTCAACCATCCACATTGACCTTGTGTGTACAGGTCCATACAATTCAATCTCCTCAAATTGGTGTATGGGGTAATGTTCTTGTGCATTGAAAAATGTCAAAGGTAGACACTTTTTCATTTCACACAATAGACGAGGAATTTTTCTCTTTCAATAATTTATATCTTCTTTATGGATTGCTTTAGATGACAACCATCTACGAGTGATTCAAGGCACAAATATATTAACGATATTTAAAAAAAATATACAACAAATTGAACAAATATCACTACTTACCTCATGTATTTTCCAAGATCATATATAACTTGCTTGACATTGTTTTCGAAGTTGTTTAGGAGAGATAGAGGTAGAACGTACTACAACAATTATAAAATGGTCTTTTCATTATTTTTCCAAAAGTAGTAAACATAATACACTGAAAAGTACATTCAGTATACAAATATATATATAATATAACAAAATAATTACCTTAATGAAGGTATGCCAATCATGCATTTTCATCCCTAACCCAAATTCACCTTTCTTTGTTATGATATTGTTTATGTTCGCAACAAATCCTGTGGGAAATCAAATTTTTCGGATGACTTCTTTTATAGCATTGCTTTGCTGCTCCTTTAATAACCAAGGAAGGGCACTTATATTAATTTGGTCTCCATCGCTATTTAAATTGAATGACATTTTTCATTGCATGATTGGCTTCCTGAATGTCACTACAAATTTTGACAATTTTTTCTTTTGTCATGCCTTCCATCCAATATTTTCCATAACATTTCTGTCATATTCTTTCTGATATGCATTGTATCAAACAAATGCACAATTTGTAGCTACTCATATTAGGGCAACCTACTAAATTGTCTAGGATAAATTTTTAGTCCATGTGGAAGCTGACCATTAATGCTTTGATGACCTTCATGAAGCATATATTTTAAACAAATTAACAACGACAATCATTGTCAGTTACAACATGAGTAAATACAACACAATATAAAAATATAAATTCAAAAAATATCATATATGATAGATAAACAATTTGATCCGATGTATAACCTTGACGATTAATTCTATTATATTCCAACTTCCATAGGCGAGGTGTCATTCTTTGTGGTTTTGATGCAGTCTCTTCTTTTCCATTGAAAATATGTTTTTCAATAGTTCGATACATGATTTATGTGGAGGAAGTGCCTATACTCATCAAACACCTGCTTTCCTAAACTTGTTGAACGACCATATTTCATCTTTGGAGCACAAATTGGACATGCAAATTTTCCCTTTGTTTGAAGACCCGCAAATCATATATAATTGGATTAAATATGTCAATTTTTATAATTATATATAATGAATAGATTATTTGAAAAACATGCATGATATCTTCTTCATAAAATTAAATATCGTTAAAGTCATGCAATCAAACGTTATAACATACCATAAAAATGTGTTAGCCCTGGGGCATCATGAATTGTCCATACAAGCATTGCATGGAATTGAAATTGTCTTTGTCCTATTGGTCTAGATACATCATACATAGTGACGCCATTCCATAACTTTAGTAACTCGTCGATAAGAGGCTCATTATATACATTCATATCTTTAACTTGGTACTTACCTAGTTGAATGAACATAAAGATTACATAATTATTATAACCATTTTACTGCAATATATATAAATTAATGTACATGACTATTAAATGAAAAAAATATAAGTCATTATGCAAAAAATAAGACAAATGAGATGCTACTATGTTCAACAAAATTGATGTAAACACTGGAACAATCATTGCCAACATTATTTGCTCCCTCTTTATTGACATCCATGGAGGAATATTATTGTTGATAACAAAAATAGGCCACACAGAATAAATAGATCTCAACTCTCCAAATGGATTGACACCGTCCACTGCTAATGAAAGCCTGAGATTACAAGGTTATTCTTTAAAGTGTGGCCATTTTTCCACCATGTTCCTAAATTCATAACCATCCATAGGAATTCGAAGAATTTCATCTCCACTTCTATTATGTGCATGGTAATCCATAACTTGCGTTAAGATTTCACACCTAAATAATTGTTGCATACATGGAATAATGGGAATATACCGAAGAACCTTGCGAGGCACCTTTTTTGTTAGTTGATCTGTTCGATATCTACTGATATGACATTCTGGGCATTCTGTTGCAAATTCATGTTGTTTGTGATATATAATATGATCATTGGGACACACATCTATTGCTTGATACTCCATTCAATATATTTCATAATTCCAGATAAATCTCGATATGAGCGAGGTAAAATATTTGATGGTGGTAACAAAAATTCACCAATCAATCTACAACAAAAAATAATTTGTTAATATAAATAATATTAATGGTATATATATCATCCTTTATTTACTAGTGATGAACTAATAACAATTAAAATAGATGAAAAAAGATGACATATATGACATACCTTAACATCCGTGAGATTGCTATGTTGGATAAACCATTCATAACCTTCAAGTTCACCAGCAACAATACAACAAAGAGAAGAGTTGTTTGGGAGCCTTCATAAAGGGGCTCGTATGCCTTCTAAAGTATAGGTAAATCATGAACATCATCAAAGTCATCTCGATCAACATGATTAGCTGTGCCACTAAATGTGTCATGGATCAATGTATTTGTACCATCATCTTCAACTGTGTTTTCTGGCGCATGATCATCCTCTTCCATAGGATCATTAATGTCATCTTCGATATTCACAACTCCATGTTCCTCCGCTTGCAAAACCACATTCTCTGGGTCGTGATAATCCATATCATGTGCCCTAGAGCACCCCGCCTTTATAATAATGATAGACAAAAATAAACCATGATCATGATCAAGTGATTTTTTTATACATATAAAATGTTAAAACAATATAAACATTTACAAATTCAATCAATATAAACACATATAATGAAAAACTTACCAATGGACGATAATCATGCCCCCCTTCAATGTGACCATGGTGCCTACAATGTTTCTCAACTGTTGTGATTAAAAGTATTCTCTTCTTTAAGCCCTTGCAATTATTGCAAGGACAATAACATTTCCCATCACCCTTTCTTTTCAATCTAGCCCACAATCTATCAAGTGACTCTTCATTTTGTTCTGGACTAATATTATTTGACATGATTTTTCTTTACCAAGCTTGAATATTTAGATCTTCAAAAAATATCAAACTCACACTCCAATAATTTTTAATCATAGACAGGTAACAAAATCTAGTAATTCTGATATTTTACACCAAAAAAATTCGGCATGCAACCACCCCTGCAAAAGAGAAGATAATCTGAAGTTAATGACCCCCCAAAACACTTTAAAATGATAATTCTAGAAATTATTAAATTCTGATTTTACTATGATTTCCAACTGTTAGACTCCTAAAATCAGAATATTGAACTTGCACAACAAAATCTAGAAATGAAATTATGAAAATGCACAAGTCTAAAAATGAAATCTGATGAGATGTTGCTTTAAAATATGATTTTCAAACCTGAAAGTACAAATCTGAATTCACAAATGAATTCTAGAAATAAAATAGTATGGCATAATAAAGAGTTTCATTTGAAGTGGACCACCCTATTATATGCCTTGATAAAGTTAAAAGATCTATGAATTTTATCTACAATATAGCCTGCATAGTCATCAGTCTTATTCACATCCCTGCTTTGGATATCAATAGGCAACACCATTAGATGGCCTCCTTGAAAGTTCAATCCATTAAGGGAATAATGAAAGGGTCTTCCTTAATGATTACATCCATCTAACAAAAAATAGTGTATGGCTGAATAAGGATGATATCATTTTGAAAGGCTAAAATGATTGCTGAGACCGATCCTAACATATTTATGTTGAATACAATACATACAAACAATCTTGTATAGACCTTCACTTCCACACTCTCGACAAAATTGTTTTGTAAGGACAACACTTCATTTGCCTAGTTTTGTAGGTTAAGCTAAATCTTGTTCTCAGAAGCAACTTCAAATGTCTCATACACTTCCATCTACTTATCAAGCAAGCCTCTCTCTAAATTGACTTCACCATTACAATAGTGCTTCAAAATATCATAGGGCCATCCTCTGGTTTTATATGTCAAATCTATTGCCATTTGTATTGAATTTTCTTCCATCCATGTAATTCATGTCTTTGGTTACTGTTAGAACTGTAAAATTTTGAAAATTTTATGGCTGTCTATACTCATAAGTTTCCTAAGAAGCCCATACCATAAGTATAAGAATCATCTTTGCATAACATATTCTCCCATGTTCTAGTCAATTTTTATCATGTGGTCCTATAAAATTCAATTGACCTTGAGCATTTGAATGTATAAATCATATCGGCGTAAGATGATGCGGGTCTCTCTGATCCATAAATCATTTTATACTAACGCATATCTTTTTTCAGTATATCGGAAAGAGGTCGAGAATTTCATACCAACAAATCTCATTTGAGGATATACATCGGGAAAATGCAGTTCACAGTCTCAAATGACAAATAGATCCTATTGGCTAGATAATAATCATCGAGGTGATAGTGTGAAGTCACATCGAGCTTATATATGTCTTACCGCTCGAAGCCCAAGGAAATATGTTGGCCATACCAGAGTCATCGGAGTAAAGTTTCTAAAGTTAGCTCGAGACATTCATCTGGTCTTGCCGATGAAGCAAAGGAGGATTCTATCAGTAGGATAATGTTACCAGGATGAGTTCGAGGAGTCCTGCTGACCCTCCATGATGCACCGAAAAAATTGTATTGGTAAGGGACTTGGTGATATGTTTGGAGGGAATGATTATCGGAAAGACATGATTCATGGTCTCGCTAATGAAGAAATTTATCGGTGAGATAAACTTCAGCAGAGAGAGGTAAGAAGGTCACACCGAGTTTAGTTCCATTGGAAAAAAAAAATCATTATGTCTTAGCGATTAGAATTGACGAAGGAAATATCTCAACAAGATACATATCTTTGGAGTAAGATGAGGAATATCTGCCCGACTTACTAAGGCACAATGATAGGTTTGCATCGGTGGGATTCATAGCAATATACTTAAGACCAAAAGGATAACTCTCGAGGAGACTCATAACACTGACGAACCTACATGACATCTTAGCGATATATGATCTATTGATAAAAAAGATACAAAATAGTTGTCGGGGAGACTCAGAGTCGGGGAAACTACAAGATGTCTTAGTGGGTGTTTAATGAACGTTGGTAAAAGCTTGAATAAAGGGATCGCCCAAGATTTGAAAACATCTTTCCAACAAGATTACATGATGTGACAGTCAGAGTTTCCAAAAAAACTGCTACACTCGTGTTTTAGCTAAAACATTAATGGCGCCATGAAGCATAAGTAATTTCATGAATCAAGGCGAATTCAATTGAAAAAATTATTGTGGAATTGACAGTGAAGGAAGCAAAGGGGCGAGCAAAGGAACAGGTCATTCTTTCAATTCAAAGTTTTGAGAAAAATACAGTAAGTTCTTCATACCTTAATTTTGCAATTTTGAAGAATGGAAGCCACTGGTTCGGGAAAATCAAGGGGTAGAAAACATGGGGAAAGTAGTCAGTCTAAATGGAAAAAACAGAAAACCGAAATTCAGCCAGAGGGCACTGAGTGAAAGCTAAGTCAAGATCTTATCGACTAATTACCTGGCTTTGGACCTAAAGCCAGACGATCTGCATAACTTAGGGAAAAAGTGGATAAATTTGATGACAAATGTAAGCTCATAGGAGATATTTGGACTCCAATAAGAGGTTATGAACTATTTAGATTTCATTACTATCAGAGGAATCATTTTGAACCAATATGTAACCCATGGAAGCTTAATCTGGGGAAGTTGGTTTGCCCTAATGTATTTGTCAATATTGAATTGGTGAAATTGTTGGCCACTCATTATAATTCGAAACTCAAAGCCATATGTGACCCATCCGGGAACCCATTGATACACATATTAGAGGATGTAGTAGGCAAAGTTTTTAAATTGGAAGGGGTATGTAACGAAAAGATCATATATGAAGAGTTAAAAAATGAATTCGGGAGGATGGACACAATTTATAAAGTTTGGAGATTTCCCTTGCACAAAATTATAAATGGCAAAAAACCAATTCCACTAGAAGATAGTGAAAGGCCCCCATTCCATGTTGATCTTTTTGAGCCCTATATGAAATAGACTTATTTCTCAGTAGGTCAAATATTGGGAATGGAAGTCCCTAAGTATATGATAATTATGCCCATGGTAATTTTAGCAGATATTCAATATCACAACTCTAAACCTTTTGATTATGCCTCATACAATTTTAAGGGGCTCGATTATGGGTTGATGGCAATAAAAGGTGGAGCCTCTATCTTACATCTTAGGCATTATTCACTATTGATGCATATAGTTTTGTATTTTGGACAAGAGTTAGGGTTGTGGCCTTAGGAAATGAAAATTTCACAATTTGACAAGGAAGGCATGTCATTACCTATTCAATTATGGACTGTTGTTTGAGACAACAGGTTTGCTAATTCTAGTTTTGTACACTTAGAGGAATATTTTATAAAACCATTGTACAAATTTTATAACATCCATGTGCTTATTCTTTGTCTTATGAGATAAAGAGGTTTCGTAGGCCTAAGGAATTCAATGGGCCAATTAGCCACAATTGGGGGGATTGGTACTGTTTGGAGGATGCTACCATGATTAGGGTTTATGGATTTAAAGATGCCCCATTCATTTTGCCTAAAACAGTTCCGGATAGGATTGCATACTTGGAAATTGTTAGGCAAATGGACTTTTCAAGTGTTATGAATTTGAGTTCTTTTGGAAAGCAGGCTTTTATGCCCAGTACACTATGCTTTGGTGATTTTATTGTATTGGAAAAAGAAGGGTATGATCTGATTCTTGATAAATTACTACAATATAAAATGAAAAGAGGACCACTAAGAAAGAATTTTGATCCAGAAGGGTATATCAATTATGCTAAACAAAAGATAAACTTTGGGGCGTATCAACATGTGCCCTATCAATTTGATGATATGATTAGGAACTTGGAGGAAAAAGAAGCGGAAATGGTGGTTGAAGAATATAATCAAGTGTTGCAAAATACAGATTTGTTGTCTTCTGGGGAAGAGACATCTGGGACTAATGTACCACAAGATCTACCTAACAAGATGTCAAGGTTGAGAACTCAGGATTACGCCTACCCTTCTAAGGAATTAAGTGTTGAAGAGAGTATAGATACAGATGCAAGGCACGTAGAATTTATAAATTCTCCAGAATTTAAGGCATTCCTATATAAACATAAAGGAAAAGAGATAAGAGAAATGGTTGACAATGTCACACCAGGTAATGAAGAACAACTATTGAATGATCTAAAGATGAGTGTGGACAGAGAGATGGCGGGTATGACAGTTGGAAAGGGAAGGAAAATGTTAGAAAGTTCTGGTGTTATGATTTTTCCAGGGTTGGATCTCAATTCTGCATTAGTCTTTGACAGTTTCCTGAAAAATAGCAATGCTACACACAAGCTCAACCCAAAAAAGGTGACAAAAGTCTATCCAGGGTCAAAGTACAATCCAGATGAAGGGTCATTAATGATTTGGGCCTTGTATCCACCTCATAGGAAATCAATTTTCATTGATACTGAGAAGGCATTTAGGCATGTTACGAACCTAAGGGTTGGGAAGGTTGATCCTGTGGCAACAACAAAGATTGGGATCAATGTAGCAAAACTAAAAAAAGCTTAAATACAAATGTTGATCAAGGAAAAAGAAATGTACAAAACGAATAATGAGAGAATGTTGAGAGAAAATGACCGCCTGGAAGATTTATTAGGAGTTAAAATGGGGTCAACCAAGTTGCTCATCCATGGTGAAATTTCACAAGAAAAAGATCATTGGGAAGGGTCAAGTGCATATTCTCAGGGAAAGTATGATGCACTTGTAGCAGTAATTAAGAAAAGACAATCCAGTCTAACAACTTGGTTGAATAATCTCTGGGGAATACACTCAAATAAATTTGTTGCATTACAAGAACATGAGAGAATGGATGGTAGGATCCTAGAGAAGCTCCAAGAAATAAACCAGAGGGGTGCTCTTGATAATGTGGCAATTGAGGCTGGAAATCATCTTATGAATAAGCACACAAACTTTTTTAAAGAATTGCGAGGGGATGCGCATGGATTAATTGATGCCACCAAAAAGGGATTGAATGCATTCTTCGAGATGGAGGAAGATTAAAAGAAATGACTAGGTGGAAAGGTGAAAGTGAGTCAATATTGCAAGAAATTCTGAAGATAGCTACCGCAAAAGATATAACACTGGATGAAGCATGCGAACAGAATGAAAAGATGGTGAAAATGGAGATCACGATCCATAATGCATTGGGAGATGCAGATACACATGAGCGTTGAGACTAATTGGACCATATGTCAAAGATTCACTTATGGCTTAACAAAGACTAATTACCTTTTTTAATTTATTGTTGTTTTAACATAAGACATTTCTGAAAGGACGTGTCCTTTCAAGCGGTTGATGTATAAATATCCATTTTGGTAGCAAAAATAAAGGGGGGAGATTAGAAGGAGAATGGGTTGTTAGAATAAATAATTGCCGAAATACTTACATTTAAAAGGACCATGATGCATGTATGAAATTTTGAGGAATCAATGAAAGGACTCTGATTTTAATGGCGCCATTCTGGTATCAATTGTTTGTTGAGTTAATTGAAAATATTATTAAGTTGTCTCCAAGGCTGGTGTTTCTTTGTTATTTAAATTGATATATCAAGCATATGTTCAATTTATCGATGCATATTTGTTGTATTCATGTGGTATGATTAATTGGTTCTTTCAAGTAAAGATTAAATCCTTCTAGTCATTCATAGTAACCTGGAAGCATCATCTGGATCATTAAGAAGAACTTGATAATTACATTCCTGCATGTTTATACAAGTTATAGACAAATATTTGTATGCCAAACAATTAGAATTTCTGCTAGATAGAATCCATTCCTCATAGAATTTCATTTGACTCCATTTACCCAATGAGGCACTGGTCTTCCCCATTTCATCATTTAGTTTTATCCATTTTATTTAACATCTGTTAACTGAACATATTAGATTTTACCTTGATATTACTTATACAATTTATACCAAATTAGAATCACATCTCTCCATTATCAAATGGCCATTGTGGATAGATTGGTCAAGTAGGAAACATAGTTCAAATATGCATCATTCACATAGGTACACCCACTTAGGTTTAGCAGAGCCTAAAGAGTAGAAGGTCCAAGTTCATTGTTTGGCCTTGTACAATAGCCAAAAACATTGTAAGATCTTGGCAACCTCTTGTGGTTCAAACCTACATTTTTGAGACCTAGTAGTTACAATGTTTATTCTAGAATCCATTAACAACTTCCTCCCTCCTATTGACATAGAATCAATATGAAATGATATCTTGACTTTTAAGCTAAATATTAAAAATTGGTTAGAGCTTATACTATGCAAAGGAGAATAAGAATAAACCATAAGCTTATCAACAATTGAAATAGATAAGGGGTCACTCTATTCCACACATATTCACATAAGCAATGAACATGATATTTGGGGTTCCTACTCTTACTATTTTTCTATTTATTTATATAATAATAAGGTTACACTACAATATTTTTGTTCTCTTTTTATCTACTCTAACTCCTATTTTCTCTAATACATTCAATCATACTAGTATTGTGCTTCATGTAAGAATATTCTATCATGGCTGAATGAAAACAATGGTCAATTCCATGAGGCCCAAATGATATTCATGCATTGGTCTTGAAATGTCATCAAACTGAGACTAGTCATTGTTATATAGTATCAAAGTTTCATTGATACTATTGGTTAGTATTATTTATCATGTGAATTAATTAAAGATTAATAACCTATATATTCATAGGGTCCAATCATTATGTTTGACAATGTATTGGCCAGTTTATTGTCCAATGCTATTTTCAAAATAAAATATAGTAAAATATAAAACAATGATCTTTTCTATCTACTCCACTATAAATAATAAAGATTGTAGAAATTTCCTTCCAATTTGATTGTTGGAAGTCTTTATTATTTACAATGGAGTAGATAGAAAATATCAATGTTTATATTTTAATATATTTAATTTTTCATTGTATTTGATCAACAAATATAGTTTGATGATGATTCTTTGACTAGTGCTACAATATTAGTATCTCGGGGTATTATATATGTAGATATAAAATAAATTTGTATGATGCTTGATGTTATACCCATGTACACTGGTTATCACCATAATTGTTATTATTATGTATATGCAATATAGGGATACTATAGATGTAAGGAGCAACGAGCAAAGATAAAAGATTTAAGGAAATGGACTTCAAAGAAAGGCATGACACTTTACTATAGATTCCCAAAAGGAGATCATAGTCATGACTATTCAAATAAATAATGATTATTCCATGCCATAACCATGAAGGGGGCATTGAAATTAATAATAACAATGATAGGGTAGTATGACAAACTTTAAAAGATACATAAAGAAAAGTAACTGAGCAGTCAAGAGGGCTTTTAAAACATCATAAATCTTGTCAAGGGTTTATTTTATTCATAGCAATATGGTAAAATAATAAATATTTCCATCTCACAAAGTTTCAAAAGAGGAAAACCTACAAGTGTATTAAGGAGTGCATGGACAATATCTCAAAGAGCTACCACAATTAATTTCTTCAAGTGTTATGCAAGGCCATTGAAATTAAATGAATAAACTCATGCATAACCTTAAAGACACATGATAGTCAAGTTGCTAGAGGGCAGGTATCACAAAGTATATATGATCACTTTCAACAGAGATGTGCTGCACTTTTACCTTTTTTGCTTTATTTTTCCTAATAAGGTCAAATACTTTCTTTTAGTGTCTGAATCTACCACATAGAGATTAAACATGCTTACTCTCAAATAAAGTTGAATTATATAAACAATAGTTAGATGCCTCCCTTAACATAAAGGACAATCTAAAGTACTAAAGAATTTTATATCCTTTATAAGAGATTTCTTTTAACTAGTTAAAAACTTGAGAGGGTAATACACAGGTTGCAAGGAAAGTTAAAAATTTATCATAAGTAGCTCAATCCAAAAGGAAAAAATTAAGCATGGAAAAGCATGAGTAGGTTGACTAGCTTCACTAAAAGCACAAGTTATTTTTTATAACATCTTACCTGGATATTACTTGATAAGGTAAGGAGTGCTTTTTTCCACTCAGTTTCATATGGTGGCATATCTACACACAAATCACCAAATTGTCAAATAACTAAATAAATTGTATTACTTAATAAATTTGTTACAACATGCCATTCATTTCAAAATCAGCTCTTCTTACCACAAAAAGTTTGGTTTCCAATTTGACAGGTTCATATTTTGATTCCTGTACCAACTTCTGAAGGAATTTGGCAGCTTATACTTCTACATGAGGAGACAATTTCATCTTGTAAATTGTTCCAAAGTATAAAACAAATAGAAATCATATAATTTGCATGATAGTTATAGCTTGCTAGATGTTTGGCAACATCTAAAAATTTTAAGTGAACTGAGAAAAATAGAGAGGCATTGACCTTCATTTTTTCATTTTTTAGTTTGTTGCTCTAACTATCTCACAATATTTATTAATTGGTTGCTTTCTTTCTTTCTTGTTCAAATAAAAAATAGATACATTTGTATAGAGTCAAGATGAATTCAAGAACTTTAGGTAACAGATATGCCATAGCTACTTTTATAGGACACCGACATCTAAGGTCTAAAATCTATTTCTGAAACTTGGCAAAGGGAAAAATACATCTTTATATAGTCTTCAAAAATATCATAGCTAAATGGCTCTAACTATCCACTATCAAAAATTCTAAATTCTTTGTTCAACCCTCTAGGCCTGAATCTTGATAGTTATTTCACTCTATAGCTATCCCTGTGCCTTCAATATTATCTAGTTATGACTCCCAAATCTATTGAAAAATGATCATTAGGGTTAAAATTGAAACCTTGCAAATATAATCTTTGTCCAAATCCATCAAGAATTTTCCATCAGCTATAAACAATTCCCGTATAAATAATTTGTGAAGTCAGGTCTAAAATCTGGAAATGAAATTCTGAAAATGCACAAGACTAAAAATGAAATCTGATGGGATGTTGCTTTAAAATATGATTTTCAAACCAGGAAGTATAAATTTGACTTCATAAATGAATTATGGAAGAAGACAATGACTACCCTCAACCTGGCGATATCTTCTTGAGTTTTTTCTGATTTTTCCCAAGAAAATCGTCGAGCAAAACATTGTTGCAATAAATAGTCGAGCTCATTTTTATTTATGTCAGCCACAATTTAACTTTGCAAGTCCGTCAAAATTTTGGCGATAGATCTTCATCAAAACTTCGATGAAAAATAAGGTTTGTTGAAATTTAGATGAATGTCAGGGATAAAATTTAAAAAAAATGAAAATTTCGCACAAGTGCCCGACGATACATCTGATTATATAACTTTCGTCAGATTTTTCAACCAAATGAGTTAGTGACATAAATGGTTCAACTATTTATGCAAATTATGCATCTATGTTAACTTGATCAGTGTTGTTATTTCAGTAGTTTGACTTCTATGACAACCGGCCATTAGGCCATTCTGTGTGGGAGCACATTTGTGTTTTTAGTTAGCTTTTTTGGATAGCTCTACTCGGTGTTAAGGAAATTCCATTTATCTTTTGAATGTTAAGAAGTCTAGTATTACACGCTTATCTATGTTGATTAGATTAGGTTGCAGGTTTTTTACTACTGATTTCTTTATTTATGGAGGTTTCTTAACTTGAAAGATAGGAATTTACTGCCTTTTTAAAATTAGATGGAAAAATTGAGTGTCTGGTTAGCTACTCCAAGTGATGTAGAATACAAGGACATGTTATATCTATAGGATTCCTACCAAGATGCATCAAAACATTCTTACATGTTAAAATAATGGCAACATCATGAGGAAGGATGGCAAAGATGCATGTGGATCACTTAGTAGAATGACAACATGAATTCAAGGAAGCACTCCTTGAGATACCATGTTTGAGAGAAAAGAAGATAAATCAAATCAACATGGGACTAAGTTACTCAAATGATGCAACTCATAACTTAAATTAGGACACTTAAGAGATTTTAAAAGACAATGGTCATTAATTAAAAGATGTGATGAAAATAAGGCATGAATATCACCCACTACCCTTTAAGGAAAACAATATTGTTTTCCTCAACATGAAATAATGGGACAATTGAGTGGGATCTAGGGCCAACAAAGAAGTACTTTAGAACTCATCCTACACATCAATAAACAACTCAACATAAGAAATGAAAATTGACATATGAACACAACAATATCCAACTAAGTTATTGAAACTGAAAGTCAACTATTGATACCTCGTTCTCCATCCAGATTAAAAAATCAGCCCACTATTTTGCTTTGTAACTTTTCCTTTTCAAATTTCTTTGGATACCGACCATAATTCTCCTCCTATCAAAACATGGCACATGGAATAGTTAAACTAATTAATATGCAATCATTTAATTTTTCCTGGGGAATTCAAAAAAATATCATTTAACATATTAAATATACTTACAAATTTATAGATCAAGGACTGTAAACCTTTCTGGCCACTGTGATTCATGGCACGAAGTTTCTGAAGCCTAGCCTTGGAGGCCTTGTCCTAAAACATATACTAATTCAATTTAACTATGCACAAATAAAATTTAAAAATTGTTTAATAAATTTGATATAATCTTATGAGAAAATTCAAATACCAGTGTACTCTCCTCACTGGACTTCCTCTGTGCTTCAAACTTCTCATATGATTTTACAAACTCTTTCCATACTTTGAGATTTACATCAATTGGCCTTTTTTTGAGCCTTATCTTGAGAGGGATTTTTTTTATCTTCTTTGTTTGGTTGCACCAAAATCTCTTGCAATTTTGAGACATTCGTAGCTTTACCTTCTTCACAGACCAACTTGTGCCAAATTCAGTCTCCATGTCATTGATAACAAATTTTTGCAGCTGTATGTGTATCTTTGAGAATGGAAAATGTAGATGGTCTTTGAACCATTGAAGGCATGATTCATTCAACCTATTTACAAACTCTTTTCCGGTAGTTGTCATTCAGACTCCCCCTGAAACCACATCGTATTCTATCTTGGTATTGAAGGTACCAATGCAAGATTGAAAACTTGTCATGGTGGAAGAAGTCTGTGTCCTAGGAGTAGTTGGTGCAGTGGAAGCCTCTGCTCCTTGTTCTACATTCCTAGAGTTTACTATTATTGATTTCTTCTTGGATCTTTTTCTTGATCTAGGACTGCTTGGGGAATCAATTGATTCCCTTTGACACGGTTGATTTGGTTGCAATGTTTGAGGGGCTTCACTACATCGGTTTTCTATGTATCTAGAAAGCATTATCCAATGCACATCATCCAATATGTTCACTGCCTCTGCCCCCAATATGGAAGCCAATGCCTCTTTATATTTGTTAGTCACATGTCCCTATATATATAAAATAAATTTCTTCTTTTAAATTTAAAAGTACAAAACTAAAAAGTAAAAATGAAAGAAACAAGGGAAACATTTACAAATCTATAAATTAAAAATGAATTACCTCTTCATGGCCAAAGTTTGCTCTCTTTGTTCTCTTCCCTCTATCACTTGACATTTTGAGGTGACCTAGGGTAAATTATTTTCATCTAGTCTGTAGAGGCAAATGAAGTACACACTGTCAAGTATGAAAGTTTTCGTCCAGTTTGTGGTATGAAATTTTTACCTTGAATGAACACCTGTATAGAATATAAATATATTTGAAAGGATATAAATATATGAAGAATGAAACAAATGTATTGTAAAAAAATCAATGCTTGCACACCTATACAAAATGGTAATCTTTGGGGGATAAAAAGGGCACGAAGTGTGATTTTATTGAGAGTTAACACAGATAGGTCCCATGCTCGAGTCACATCCATTGATTAGAAAGAAAATGAATGTGTGCAGACAATCAATTCAAAACCATGAGCTCATTGTTCTGTAAAATATTTGTGGGAACAAAAAAACCAAATTCTAACCTTACCTATGGTGTTGCAAACTAAATCAAATTACCGATCTACTTGCTTCTAGCCCTCCTTCACGTCGCTTTTCCTTTTTTTGTCCTCTCTTCCTTTGCACGGATTTTTTCTCTTGTCATCTCTTCCTTCTTGATTTGGGAAGTTTTAAATTTTTGTTTTTGGGTCAATAGTCGGTGCTATAGTCGGTGGTGCAAAGTGTGCCTAATTTAGTGCCTAGCAATGCAAAATGTTGTATTTTTATTGGAATTTGATAAATAAATTGATCCTAAATGAATCATCTACATATGTTCCAAGGGAGCAATCATGGTTCCCTATTTTATCTATTCCTTATCCCATGTCAATTTTGTGGGTGCAAAACTAATAGAGGTTAGATTTGTGAACTCAAAAATGACCCCTATACAACTAGATGAGTCATCTAAAGTGTGAAATATATGTCAAATATATGTCTAAAGTGAGGTTTAGTGTTGGATAGAATATTCGTTGAAATGATATAATTGGGGTACTAAACATTATTTACTATGTCTTGTATTATAGGGGCGAGACAAGACCATGGCAACAGATCATGTCATGTCAAATGAGGACACAATGGCTGAAGCGAGACATCAAGTACTTAAATTATGACTTAACTTATTAAAAAATTATACGATGGAATTTTGTGATACGTCCATCATTTTTCACAGTATTATGAAGTTTATAATGTATTATCCAATCTTGACATAAATTAATGCATGTTGTTGATTATTTTAGATGGAGATTGGAGCAAATACAAAGCCTGAGCATTCAACTAGAAAAAGAGGAAGATATGTACGTGGACGTGGACCTAAAACTGTTAAATCACATAGATGATAGTGGGTGTTCGAGGATATGACAATGGATCTTGCAGACAAAACAAATGACTGCATTGAACAAGAGGTTGGTCAAGACTGTAGTACATGGGATGAATATTGAGAAAATATATGACTAAAGTGAGGTTTTGTGTTGGATAGTATATTCATTGAAATGATATAATTGGTGTAGTAAACATTATTTAATATGTTGTGTAATATAGGGGTGAGACGAGGCCATGGCAACAGATCGTGTCATATCAAATGAGGAAAAAATGGATGAAGAGGGACATCAGGTACTCAAATTTTGACTTAACTTAGGAAAACTGATTTGATGGAATTTTGTGATGCGTCCATCTTTTTTCATAGTATTATTGAAATTTATAATGTATTATCCAATCTTGACATAAATTAATGCATGTTGTTGATTATTTTAGATGGAGATTGGAGAAAATGCAGAGCCTGAGCGTTCAACTAGAAAAAGAAGAATATATTTACGTGGACATGGACCTAAAACTGTTAAATCACGTAGATGATAGTGAGTGGAAGAGGATATGGCAATGGATCTTCTAGACACAATAGATGATTACACTGAACAAAGGTTAGTCAGGACTATAGTACATGGGATGAATACTTTGAGAAAATTGTTGTCTGTGGATGTTTTGTATGTCATGGGAAGAAACAATTCAAACGAGCAATTCTACAAAGACATTAAATATATGATGAGCTTCCAGTTGGTAGTATGCCTCCTATAATCAATTCAAATTCAATAGGAATTGTGGTGGGGAATTTTCCAATTTGATATAAATAATATGTATACTTTGTTTAAACATTGTTTTATATTATTTAAATAACTAATTTTTTTCTCCATGGATACTTGTAGGATAAAGTTCTTGGTTTAAAGTTTCCCAAATCACTGAATTCCAGCCTAGAGGGCAATGATCATTTATTAGATGACACATCTAACAAAAATATGTGCCAATATACTAGCTCAGAACATGAGGAATTGATGAAAACAAGTCATAGAACAATAACCAGTTTAAAGATGCATAATTTTTATTAAAGATAGGGGGAAGGTGGACTACATACCCTATGCGAATGAATGTGATGGAGATGATGAATTTCCCTTGAGTTTGAGATCTGTTGATGCAAAAAGTTTGCAGGCAACAACCTTATGGGAAACTTAGCTATTGGGGAACTTGTGCGCATAGCTAAGTGACCTCCGAGATTTTATCGGAGTCGGCTCTTCAGTTTTTTAATGGGGGAGAGAAAAGGGGAAGAAGATAAACATAAAATAAAAAGACCTAAACTAAGGTGATGCACCAGACCTATAATGAGATTAGTAAGCACAATGTTGAACAAAGGCTTGGGTAGTAATTAGCGTATATCAAATAGACAATTCCCAACACTGTAAACATAAGAATATCAAACCATTTGCATAATATAACCCACATAGAAAAAGCTAACAAAAAAGAGTAGCAACATGATTTGTATTGCGCTAAGCTATATAAAGATTACAAAAGCATGAAATAGATACTCAAATTCTTCAGAAAATACGAGGATAGTTTAATGTCCTATTAAATGATTGACAATAGAGAGGCCAAAAAGAATGGCACAATTTGCAAGATAATATTTAAATCAAACACTACATAGGCTAATTCTCAGCGCTAGAAAATTTTGTCCATCCAACCACCTTCAAAATGAAGAAAAGGCTACTTAAATAAGCTTGCCCACCACTTAAAAATTCCAATAGAAAAGATGCTCTAGCGAAGCCCAAACAAACACCACACGGAAAGCTCTAGCGAAGCCACCCATGCAAAAGAAGGAATGGACGCACACTAATAGGGGCACTCTAAGGAGAGATGGGCCACGCAACAACAAAATAGAAAAGGCACGCGATGGCAGAACGAAATTGGTTTTAACAACCATTGAACCAAAGCAATGGATGCACAAACAATTGCCATGCGGCGGAAAGCTCCCGACAATCATATCTGCGGTGTGGGCCCCATCCGGATTGAAAGCAAGCTGACACGACCTGCGACGTGGTAATGAAACATAGCTTGGAAAAAAGGAGAAGAGGCGTCTCGAAGTGAACCTCTGAGAGGATTCCACGTGGCAAGAAAATCGAGCCCAACCGAAGAGAAAAGAAGCATTTGAAGGGAAGCCCCGATAGGATGCCACATGGAAAGCAATCAAAGCTCGGAAAAAGTAAAGCGAAGCGTCTCAAAGGGAAGCTCCAAGAGGATTCCACATGGAAAGCTCTTGGCAATCTACGAGCAACATCTAAAAGTTGCGAGTGGCATCAGAACCAAAGGCGAAGCCGCAAAAGAAAGGAAAACCATGAAGGAAAAGAGCGGTATGTGAATAAATATTCACAACTTGGTGACTCACAGGGGTATTTTGCCTGCGGAATGAGAATCCTAGAATCTCTGGTTTTTCGCATTTTATCTCACCTCCTTGCATTAATGTGGTTGCTGATTTAAGAAAGCACTGAGAATAGCCCAAAACAAATAAAGTAGGGAAAATATATACATATTTACACACCCACTACAAAATCCGAATTAATTAAACTTCTTGAGGTGTATTCCATTAACTGGAATACCCAAGGCCTTGCCCTCCGCTGTTTCCAACTCGAACGAATTGTGCTGCTTGCACTATGTGATTTTGAATGGTCCCTCCCAGAGACTATCAAAATTTCCATGATGACTGGGCCTTGCTCCACACTCGATGAATTTGAGCACCAAGTCTCCACATTGCAGACCCTGGTCAGACGTTTTCTTATCAAACCATTTCTTTACTACCTACTGGCAGTTAGGATTTTCCTCGAGAGCGTGCTCTCGTTTCTCTTGAACTTCAAGCAATTCTTCCAGCCGCACCTCCATCGCTCCATTTTTCTCAATCTCAAGAGACTTGAGTAACTGGTTTGCAGGTATTTCCATAGAGATTGGCAACAACGCCTCTTTCCCATATACTATCTTGTAAGGATATGTTTTCAATATTTTCTTGGGCGTGATATGGTCTGCCCATAGTGTTGTTCGGAGGTGTTTATGCCACTCCCTTTTATTGTTCTGAACCTATCCTCTTGATCAGCTGGAGAAGATTCTTGTTCATAGATTCGGCAAGGCCATTTCCCTATGGGTAGTAGCTGGAGGATTTATTTAGGAAGATTCCATAGTTTTGTGCAAATTGGCTGACTTTGGAGCCAAGAAAAGCTTTGGCATTATCTGAGATAATTGTCTTTGGTGGGCCAAACCTGACTACCAGCTCTTCCAGGAAGTTCACAATTTCTGCCTCAGTTTCATTCTTCAAAGGTACAGCTTCAGTCCACTTGGTGAAATAGTCAGTTGTCGTCAGGATCCATCTATGTCTGGCTGATGAAACTGGGTTGATCATGCCAATGAAGTTGAGGCCCCATTGAGAAAATGGCTCTTCCACTACAATTGGTTTCAGTGGCATGGTAGCATTTTCCTTTTCCCAACAAAAAATTGACACTCATTGCAAGACCTCACCAATGAATATGAGTCCTTAAATAACGTGAGCCAGAAATAACCAACACGCATAATATTGATTGCAGTAATTTTTGCTGAAAAATGTCCTCTGACTGGGCCACTGTGTTACTGCTCGAATTTTTTTTCTTCTTGCTCTTGTTTCACACACCTTAACAAGATGCCATTGGAGTTCCTCTTGAAAATAACTCCCTCCAAGAGTACATAGCCATTATTCTGCAGTCAATAAAAATTCCTTTTAAATGAGGGGAGCTCGACTGGGTACCTTCCTGTTTGCATAAAATTAATTCTGTCATCCAACCAATCGTCTCTAGAACTCTCTTCATTCAACAACACGGGTTCCGAGACTTCAACCTCAATCATTGCTTTGTTGTTTCTAGTCAAATATTCACACAGTCCCTTCCCTTTCATAGTCTTGATTGGCTTGATGTCGATGTCATACTCCATAATCTTGGTTATCCAGTTAGTCTGCTTCTTAGTGATCTCACCTTCCATTATATATTCACGCATGCTAGGGTGCGACACACAAATAATCACCTTGTTGCATGATATGAGGTACTGAAAGTTCTTCAACCCCTTTACAATAGCAAAAGCTTGTTTTTCCACAAAGTTGTACTTTACCTCATAATCTTTTAGAGTGCACGAATAGAAGGCAATAGGAAATTCTCTTTTATCTTCATTGTCTTTCTGCATCAAGATAGTAGTGATACTCGTGCTACCACCAAAGACGTACATGAGCAAATCTTTCGACAAATCTAGACTAACCAACAAGGGAGAAGAAGAGATGACTTCTTTGATCTGTTCGAAAGATTTTCTGGCTTTTGTTGTCCTTTTGAAAGCTTGGTCCTTCTTCAACATCAAGGTGATGGGCCAAAAAATCCCTGCAAAGTCTGGTATGAACCGGCTGATGAAGTTAACCTTGCCCAAAAAATATTGAACTCCTTTTTTGTTGACAGGAAAAGGGAGTTCTTTGATCGCGTTAACCCTTTTTGGGTTGATGGAAAGGTAGAAGCACAAAGATGAGTCCACGAAACGTGGAAGTTTTTGCCTTAGGCAAAAAAAAGAAATCGGCTTGCAAAAAACGGGGGTTCAGGACCCCGAGCCAAAAACGGGATCCTGCATTTTAAAAAGTGGGATCCCGTTTTGAAACGGGATCTCGTTTCTTAAATTCATAAAAATTAAGAAATGGGATCTCATATTTTAAAAAGCAGGATCCCGTTTTGAAAACGGGATCCCGTTTCAAGACGAGATCTCGCTTTTTAAAATACGGGATCCCGTTTTGAAATGAGATCCCGTTTCTTAATTTCATAAAAAAAATATTTTTTTATGAAACGGGATCTCGTTTTTTATAATTTTAATTTTTGGACCGGTTTTTGCTTTGTTTTTTGGTTCGGGAAAAGGCTTGGGGACCCGTGACCTGCAAGTTGAAGGTCCTAGCAATGTCACAAAAAAATACTAAGATTGGGCATATGGCTGACGCCTTTTTTTGCAAAATTTTTTGACGAAATTAAAACCCATTTTAGATGAGACAATGTAGATTCCAAATATGTAATTTTTTTTACAATTGGATTATTTTTTCTATTTTCAATTAATTTCTGATGAAATTGGTCCATAAACTTTAAATATCAGTGTTTTTTACTATTTTAATAACTTTTGATCAACATAACATTTTGACGAACGGATTGCACAAGGGAAAACTTCAGACAATTCTTTTCAATTTCAAAAAAAAAAAAAGCAAAAAATGATAACTTTAGTTCATCTTATGCGTGTCGTACACGATTTTTCTAAATGACAAATATGCCTGATAAAAAATTAACAAAAAAAAAAAAATTCAATAAAAGATTACAAAAAAATATCTAGGGCACGCTTCAGTGAGTCACAAGTCTTTTCCGAAAAGGATTTAGAAAAATATGATAATTTAAGTAAAAATATGGATGTCGTACATGCACATGGTATGGTAAAATAAATGACTTTTAAATAGTGGTTTTTACAAAAGCCTATTGAAACTCAATTTTTACAATGTGGGTATTGAAATAAATTACATATTTGGAAACTATACTCCGAATAATACATTTTATGATTAGTGACTTGTTTGAAGATTTCATCTCTAAGTGCTTCAAATTTTAAGGTCAAATGTGTCAAACTTTGAAAATCAAGGAAAACACCTACTTTTTGGCCAAAAAGTGGACTCAACTTCTTGCCAGCACTTGACAACACCTTCCTTCGAGATGACATAACCCAATAGCTTCCCTTGTGGGACCCCAAACACACATTTCTTCGGGTTCAGAGAAATCTTGAACTCCTGCTTCTGGAAGACAAGCTCGAGATGATCAAAATTATCATCAACATATTTTGAGAAAATCGTCAGGTCATCCAGATAAATAAGGATGATCTTATTTATCAAATCCCTGAAAGCAATATCCATGGCTCGTTGGAAAGTGGCTCCAGCATTTGAAAGTCCAGAGGGAATTTTAGCATAAGAATATGTTCCCCCCACTTGGTGGTAAATACCGTTTTGTGTTGGTCCTCCTCCTTCACCCAAATCTGATTGTAGCCGGAGAAACCATCTAACATTGAAAACATCTCGGAATCAACAACTGTTTGCAGAATTGCCTCCATGGAAGGTAGAGGGTAGTGGTCTTTTAAAGACACTCTATTTAGGTCTCAGAAGTCAACGCACAATTGTATATCACCATTCTTCTTCCAAACCAACACCAGGTTAGACACCCAAGTATTGTGCTTGATCGAGAACACTATCTGGGATTCAATCAACTTCTTTAATTCCTGAGCCATTAACGACTCGATCTTTGGATTTATCGGCCTCTGCTTTTGATGCACATGTTTTGCTCCTTCTAGTAGCTCGATGGTGTGTTTGATAATCCTGAGATCATATCCCTTAAGATCATCATATGACCATGCTACCACACTCAGATACTTCTCACAAAAATATTTCAACCTTTCTTTATTCTTCTGCGAGACTCCTTTTCTGACCTTAAGCTTTTTATGTCCTCCGATGTGCAAATCGGTGTAATCGCCTTTATCAGCTACAAATTTTCTCTTGTCATTTCTCACATCATCAAAATCAAACAGACTCTTGAGAGTAACCAAACCTCTGGGAAGCTTGTTTGAATTAAGTTGGACCACTTGATCTTCATAGGCCTCAATGATCTTTTGCTGTAATTGGTTGAAAAATTCTTCAAACAACTAGAGAAATGATGCAATATGAGCATCACTATCAAATACTTGCAAACTTTGATCATTATTTGGAGCTGCAGGCCACACAATCAATCACACTGAATGGTTGTTATCAGTTAACTCAGAAGTTGGCTCAAACTGAGATCTAACCGCTGCCATTCGGTCTGCTTTGGAGTTCTGCCCTCTAGGTACGTCTTGGATGTTGAATTCCTCGAAGCCTTCAATCAGTTCCTAGACCCTGTGTCGGTATGATCATATACATACATTCTTGGCGGCTGATAGCCCTCGGATTTGGTTAACCACCAATTCTGAATCTTCGAACACCTGTATTTGCTTTGCACCCATTCATTGCGCTAAACTCAAGCCGTGGATAAGGCCCTCATACTCTGCTTCGTTGTTCGAGCACACGAACTGGAAATGGTATGACCTCAAGGTATTTTCTTTGGATGGAGATACCAAACATATTCTGGCTCCAACTCCTACTCTACATCTTGCTCCATCAAAGTGCAAGTTCCATAACTCTGAGGTCCCTTCACTCCTGGACTCTTTAGTTACTCTGGGCATAATCTGATCTTCTTCATGTATGACATATGTTCCCATCCCAGTTGCATGATAGTTTCCAAAAGGGTCTGTGCTTATAAATTCATTCAAGAGAGATTCTTCATTTTCAGTCCGAGAACTGCTTGCTTCTTCATCCTCAAGAAGCTCGGCATTAAGCATCTCTTCTGGAGTAATTGAGGTATGTGTTTCCTCAAAATTGATCATGGCTTCATCAATCACATGCTCCGAATGTAAAGTCTCCGACAATATCTTCATCTTAGCTCCATGTTTGGTTCTTAGAATCAGGTGCGACCAGTCCAGAGAGAGGTAACCTCCAATATTTGTAGTGAATTCTTAGGACAAACATATCTCGAACAAAGGAAGGAAGCCAATGAGCACATTATCTTGGTTCATAGTAATGCTGGGGTAAGCAAACAATGTCATAGGAAATCCTTTGATTACTTCGATGGTTTCAACCTTGTTCCCGTCGAGTTGCATGAATCCCTTCTTAAGAGGCTCGTATTCGATTCCTAGAGCTTCAACTACTGCTTGGGCATGACGGTGGTGCTAGCACCATTGTCAACCATACAATTATGCAATAGTTTTTCACCAATGATAAGTGTTAGAAATAAAGGCTTGGGTTTAGGCTTACCCTATTTTCCAACTTTCTTTTCCACTAATTGATTTGCCAAAACTTTGTCTTGGCCTAGATTGGCTGTCTTATCTTTTGAGGGATGCTCGAGCATCTTGATGTCCTCTTCTCCCGATAATGCCCTTTGTAATAGCAACTTTTGCTCTGGGATGACCAAGATATCCCACAAAGATACATTAATAGAAGATTTCTTTAGCTAGTCCACCATGTTGAATGGCGTTCATGACTGATGAGCTATGGTAGTTGGCTCCTTTTGCCTCGTAGCTAGGGCATCCAGATGTTTGGCAACTATTGAGGTAGCCGTGAGAGATTTTTCTTTCAAAGGATGTGGATTCTTGGAACTTGGAAAAGTGGCCTCAAACTGCTACAAAACTGATGATACAGTTGCTAACGGACTGGGCGTTGAATTAGCTAACCCTTCAGTTTGCAAGGACACAAATTCTCCAATGAGCCTCTGCTTGGAACGAGTATTGTAATCCGACTGTACTTGCGACGCTTGGGTCACCGAAATGTCATTCGGGTATGCCGACTCCTCTCCTTCCATCCAAGAAAAGAGTGCTTGGTTTGGAGCTATCTCTAGCTCTTGCTCTATAGACATTCCTTGCATTTGAGCGGTGAGAACTATGTTCTCCATTTGCTGAGAGGCATATGCATGACCTCTGGTGTAAAGCCCGCTCTTTTATTCAATGGTAGCAAATACTTTAACTATATCAAGGGTATATTTATTAAGTGATAATTAAGTAGATGTATTCAATAATGATTTGGTAGTGATAGTTGTTCTTCTCATGAGAATAGATAACAAATTCTAGTTCTTGAAGAATTTATTATGCTACAAATCTCTTTCATATGCATATGTAATCCAATTAGTGGTAGTTAATATGTATAATTACTTATTAAAAGCAAACAACTCTTCTTAACCTACCATCTGTTTACAATAGTGATGTTATAATGGTGAGCGTAAATTTGTGATATTTAGTCAATGGATATAAATGATGAAAGGTGTACTTTTACCTTTTCATATGCCCTCTCATGACTTGGCATGTACCATTAAAAGTTACTTACAATTGATCCTAGATTGTATTTAATGTTGTAAGTGGCATGTGGAATATGATTAAGTTCATTTTGCTTCGACTGTGTAACTATGATATACTAACGATTGTGATTGAGTGCACATGAGAATGTTATCAAGTCCTCCTTTTCTTTCAAGCAATAATCTTTGATAATTGAAATGTAATCTTTGAGAGTTCGTAAGAGGAAGGTTGGAGAGTTGACGGTATAGTCAAAACTTTTGGAGGTTTCCTCGAGAACGTGAGTGTAATTTAAAGCTTAACATAAGGGAATCAAGAGGGTAGGATCAAGCTTCGTATGGATGAGGTAAGTAGTAACCTTACCTTGTTTTGCTTCATAAAAGTAAAATTATGTTCTTCATATTTATTTATTCAACTATAATCCAAATAATTGTGATTCAAGATCCCTATTGTGTTTCCTTGAATGTTCATTGAATAATTTAATTATTTGGGTTAGTAGACGTTAAAGAGGCTTAATCGATTGTGTGAGATCATTTTAAAGAAGTTAAATTTGTAGTTAAGTCAAACAAATAGTTTAAAAAGATAAAACATATTTTAATGGAGAAGTAATTATATAAGTGAATACTATTAGAAAGAATGATATGTACTTCATATCTTATGCATCTTAATATTGCGAATATTTATAAAATACAATAAGGTATAAGAAAGTGTTTAATTAAATGCATTAGCTAATTTGATAGATTTCCATGTTAAGATCTTGAGATTGATTGAAGCAGCAGCTGCAAGAAGATTCACATCAATCTGCCGTGGCGGCTGAAATAGTTCGTGCCCCATGCCTGAGAAAAAAAAAACTTTAATTCACAACCGTTATTTTCCTTCAAAAGGTTGCAGGAAGCTTCTATCGAGCTCAAGAATCTGGTAGTGCTAAACTCAGATATTTTTAGATCTACTATTCGTCTATTGTGAATAGATTGAAGCAGTAGCTGTAGGGAGACTGATTTGATTCGTCTCATTTTTATCTCTTAAATTCTGCTTGGGTAGGGTTTCGTAATATTTTTTCCAGCAAACTCTGTTTTGATTTTTTTTTTCTCTTATCAGCATTGTTGAAGTTGGATCACTTTTGGCTGTGTTTTATTTCATTCTTTGTTATCTGTTAAATAAAGGCATTGTTCTATGTTTTTATTCTATGGCTGCTTTCATATTTAAGGAAAATAATGATCAATATGAGAAATAAAAAAAAAACTACGCATTTGTATATGCATTTATTTTCTACCATTATTGCTGAGAGCTCCTTTCATTGTGTTGAACCTGTTTAGCACAAGTAGAAATTATAAATTAAAATTATAAATGATTTAAGAAATTAAAATAGTGTTATTTAAAATTTAAGAGAGTAATGTGAATATTCAAAGAGTATTTCTAATATATGTATTACTATTTTTATGTGTTGGGTATATGAAGTACAACGGACATCTGTAGTCTTTATGGTGAACCACGTAAACTCTTTGTGTTATGTGTACTTTCTGCTGTTATTGTTTATTTTTTTGCACTTCATTTTTAACAATTGGTATCAGAGCGCGGTGAAGGAGCGATCGAGAAATTATGATAATTTCTGGAGAAAATGAAGAAACAGAGAGCAGGGAACAAAGAGGAGGAAAGAGGAAGCAGGAAAGAGGAAGCTGTTTTTGACAAGAGGGATGGATCTCAGTTGGATTTGCTGTCTGTAAGTGAAACCTCGCAGGAGCCTTTGCCGAAAGCAAAGGATGATATAAATTCTGCTCATTCTCTTAGTGTTGAGGCAGCATATATCAACCAGAACTTTTCGCAGCAAGTTCTTGTTAGAGATGGCAATAAGGTGGAGTTTGAGGAACCCAATCTGTTTGCCTCAGAGGGTGAGGAGGTTGCATCTGTTGCTTATCGTTATAGGCGTTGGAAATTGGATGAAGATATATCATTGGTGGCAAGGTGTGAGGTCCACCGTGTTATGGATTTAAGGGGCCAAACACAGTTTCTCACTTTGAATGCTCTGAATGAATTTGATCCTAAGTTTTCTGGAAGTTGATGGCCATTCCTGGACAAGTGTTCTTGGAATTTATTTCATCGGTGATTTGATTCCCGGCCCCATGATTGCACACAAGGCAAAGGAAGATGATGTGGAATGAGAGTGACGATGAGGTTGTTCTTCCCGTGTTTGAGCAAGATGGGTATTCCAATAAACTTGCTCTGCATTGCTTGGAGTTCTGTCTGGTTCAACTGTCAGAGCAGCTGAAGAGTTTTCCGTAGACGCTTTGTTGGGGATTGACAGTGCAGGTGTTATTGTTCAGTGTGTGGTGAAGGATTAGGGCAGGAGTACAGTGAAGAATGTGAGAAGCAATCTAATAGGAAGAAGAAATGGGCAGTTCTTGAGATGCTCATTGTTGTAGTGGAGATGGCTACAACGGTAGTGGTGGCTTATGGTTGAATCACTTTTGTTAGAGAAGGTTGGGGTGCCACTTATGATGGTGTCTTGTTGGCTGGACTGTTAACGAAGTGACGCGAGTAATGCGCTCATTCTAGATATGCATTCATCCGGACATTGTTCATGCAGTGGGAGTATTGAGCAATCCGATGGATGCATTGACGAAGAAAGTATAATGGGAGAAGTTCGAGCAGGTGTGCAGCTGGAATGCTAACGAAGCGACGCAGTGAATGCGCTCATTCTAGTTGTGATGGAGGTCTTGGTGTTTGGCTTTCAAAATGAAGTTGGATTTCTTTCGGTATTGTCAAGATGTGACAATGGGAGAGAAGTAGGGGAATGCCTGATATGTCGTTGCAGCCGTTGGACTTCAAGTGGGAGATTGTTGGGTATATGAAGCCCAATGGACATCTGTGTCTCTTCATTTTTCTCTTTGACCTTTCGTATTTCTTCTTGAAGGAATATTATATATATGCTGCTGTAGCATAATGTATAGTGAAGAACAGAGATTAATAAATCTATTCCCCTGCTTCCCGTGGATGTAGCCTTTATGGTGAACCACGTAAACTCTTTGTGTTATGTGTACTTTCTGCTGTTATTGTTTATTTTTCTGCACTTCATTTTTAACATTATGCAGTGCATTTTTAGTTACCTTATTTGATACATTTTATTTTACTTTATTTCATTAGGATTGAATTGGCCAATAACTATGTTGTATTTTGCAAATAATATAAAATCATCTTAATCAAAGATGCTGTCAGCATTCACCTCTCTATAGTGAGGAATTCATTACACCATTTTAAGGTATAGTTGGCTGTAGTATTGAGAGTATAATTCATTACACCATTTTAAGGTATAATTGGCTGTAGTATTGAGAGTATAGATAAATGTTTTCATTGCAATTTGCTAAAGCTAGCTTTACTCTTGCCAATATTCCTTTTTCTTCAAAGTTTCCAAAGCCTTGTTAGGAAAGACCATTTTATGCATACCTAGCAATTTAATCTCATTCTATGAGATCACATCTAGCAGAGATATTATGTCAAACAGTTTACATGCCTTACGTAAGTTTTGTTTATTGTATTGCAATTTGGACAACAACCCCTCCTTAAACCTGAGATTTGGTGATTTAGTTTTCTTTTAGGGTTATGTCATGCCTTGGATTGGGTACCAATGGATTATTAGAAATGAAAAGAAAATATTAGATAGAAATTCTGCAAATATTGTTATTATATAAGTTTAAAGATACATGAATATTGTTGTTAATCCTTTTATTCAGGAAGACTCTTGCTGGAATTTATTTTTACATGACCAAAGACAACAATAATCTTAAATTAATTTAATCTGTGGAGAGTACTGAGCAGTAAATTTGGATATTAGTATCTAAATTATTATTCTTGTAAGTTTTTAAGTCACACCAACCGAATCAATAAGCCAAATTAATGAATGTAAGATTAATAGGCTTTCAAGTGAATTTCATTTTAGCTTTTTCGTTTCTTGAGTAAGTTTATGCATCTATGTTTTATAGACATTCTTCCATAGATTTTTCCGTGTTCAATTAAAGCTGGTTGTGAACTCTTGATTTACAAATTAAGATTATTTTATTGCCACTTGCTGTTTGAGGTCATCTAGTGAACTATGTTGCATAGAAAACTGCTCATGCATGATTGAGATTTTTGTAATTCTATTTCTGGGTTTTGTCCTTTATTCTTCCTCCATTCCGGATAATTTTGAATTTTGAAATTTGACTTAGTAAAATGAAAGTTATAATCATTAAAAGGCTACCCTATTTTGCTAAAAAAAAATCAGCAAACTAAAAATTGGTAAGTAATTATACAAGAAGTTTAGCATAATTTTCCATATATTTGTTCTCAATACAAAATGCAATATGAGAGTAATAGCGGATTAAGTTGACATTAAGTAAATAAGCAAAGATTAGATGCGTACAATAAATCTGGGTATTCTCTTCTTTTTAATAATATAATAAAGTTATCTATTAAGTAGAAGATTATGGTTTATTAGTGTGTTGGTGAAATATTTTATTATAATTATGTTTATTAAGTTTGTTTAAATTTCTAGTTAATATTTGTACATGTTGATGTTAGAAGTTTTTGCAATCATTCAATTTGAATTCACTACTTCTACTTCTAGGATATCATGTTGAAATTGATAATTTCCATTTTTATTCTATTTGATTATAAATAGAGAAGTATTTCATTGAGGCTGAGAATAATGGATGGAATAGATATTATTTGCATGTCTATTGTTATAACTCTTTATTATTTCTATAAATAGATAGGCTAGATAATTGTATCTTAAGTACTAGGGTTGTAAGTAGATTATGTATAATTAAATCATATAGATATGAATGTAAATATTAGAATAATTATATCCTTTTAAATTATATGATAGCATATTTCGAAATATGTATATTATTTGTCAAATGATTACTAATCGTATATTCCTTTGGAATTTCTTATATACACATCTTGTCTAGGCTATCCATTATGGCTAAATGCATAATATTAGCATGTGCATATGTGACCTATTTAGTTGCATGTATATGTTGTTGAAGCCATCAATTCGGTACTCACTTACATTCTAATAAATCCACACTAATATTTATAGTCTTGATTCATAAAATTAGTATTTTGGAACATTTATTTATTAACTTGTAGTAGAACTCAATAGAAGTTTAGATAGCATGTTACTAACCATTATTGCCATGTTCTATCATTGTATACATGGCAATATTTTAGTTTTTTTTAATATACTATAATCAATGATACAGTTTTGGCCAATAGTTATCTCTCTAATCGTATTTGTTTTGATATCATGCGGTTGAGTTGCAAACACTGAATATAGCAGATCAACATTAATATTTTAGGGAATATTAAGCAACTGATGGGAACTATTGGATAATTATATTCTTACTGATTTAAAAAAATAATAATTGCAGAACACTATTACCTTTAGTTTTATTTTATAGTTTGCAATTAGATTGTTATTTTGATCGTTCTCTCACCTTATCTTTTCACCTTGTTTAACAAAGACTTGAAAATTTAGAGAATGGTGAATAACATTATTTGACTACTTGACTAATATTTAAGAACCCTATAGGGGAATTTCTCTCATGATTTAATTTGCAAATTAGATTGCTACCAAAATTGGATTGAAATTGCAAGGACTAGACTTCTCAAACTACTTTCTCTCACTGTGTATGACTTTATGTTCTAAGTAACCATATAAATTCCCTTCTCAAACTCAAAAAAATATCCTTGGAGTGTGTTGCCTTGTATACCCTTACCCAGGTATCCAATCCTCGGCTTCACCTAAGTGGGTGGCAGCCGATCATGAAACTGTCTAGGGTAATAGACCGTAGAAAGGGTTGCATACCCATTTTTATAGTATGTGTTATGTATGAGTCATGTGATGCATTTGAGTAAATAATTGAGTTTAGTGTAATTTAGTCTTGTTGTGTTTTTTTTGGTCAATCAAAAGAGTTGGGAGAACTCAAGTTGTCGAACTGCGATGCTGCGAATTATATACATAGGCAAGGTCATCAAGCGATGAGACCCTGAGGCATTAGGTTGGGCCCCTAGGACTGTTCTTCTAAGTCATGTCTTGGTCTTGCTATTCTCCCTCGATATTATAAACTACCATTTGGGTTTTATAGTTAATCTAGTGTGATCATTAACCATAGCTATAAGTAGTGAATTGAGTTGTCATTGACTTTTAAGTAAACAAAAAAATTTATTTGCAAAATTAGTAAAGTCATTGCAGGTTTGTTAGGTTGTTCAGTGTGTAAAATTTGGGCATGACATCCAGAATCAGGCATAATGCCTTGACTACGTTGCTCTACTATCTTTTATTGTAAATTCCCTTGCAGAAAATTTCGGGGGCGTGTGTGCATCATTGCAACAAAAGCACCATGGATTAATCTCCTCGACAAGATTATTTTGTCTCGCTACCAGCTCTTTACTTGAACTAGGATGGAAATTATGCATCGACATAGTCACGGGCACGATCTACTGGCTCTGTTGAGCTTGGGTATTACTATGCGATCTATCCTGCCATTGATTCTACTGAAAAGGAGGTTTCCCACTTTGGTAGTTTCGGTAAGCATGCTTCTGGTAGGCCTACTATTGCCGCTTCATAATGGTTAACTCATTTGTCAAGGTTCACAACTGCTCCCTCATGTCGTTCACTTCAGCCGCAAGGGGATTAGGCACTGGAGCTACGCTCGACGTCAGTCCCGGGTACACATACATAGACCGCGGGAGCGCTGGTTGAAGCTACCTCTGGTTCTGCTGCGGTCGATTCCGAGAATAATGGCATGATAGGTCGGGTGCCAACTTTCTGGCTGCAATAAGATTGTTCTTTGTGGTGACGACAAGGCTATATGCATCGGGTAAGGTATTCCCACCGAGAGCTTGTAGCATCATAGAAATATCAACATTTATAGACTTCAGATAGAACATGAACACTAGATCTGGAGGTGGTCGACTGCCGACAAGAACCTATTAGAACCCAAAAAATTCCATGAAAACCCTATGTTTTTCTCCATGTAAAGCCCATTCATTTGCTATCTTTTTCATTAAAAAATCTATTTTCCATCCATATATACCTTGCACCATATACCGTTGACTTAAAATTTATTAAAATCTCACTCACTACTTTACCACGACCTCCCACAATGGGCTTACGGTATGGCGGTAGCGGACAACGAGCTGGCATGAAGTTTTACCGCCACACTGCGCGCAGTCAATTCATTGACCGCCGTATCACGGTGGCAGTGAGATAACTGGTAAGCGACGGGGTAGAGTAGAGACCTCGGTAAGGCGGTAAGAGGCAATAGTGGAATAAAGGTAGACATCAACGAAGCCAGTCACTGCTATACCGCGGTCAATCAACATGTTGACCGCGGTAGAGCGGTAGGAATAAAGGCAGCATATAAAGTGAAAATGAAAATGCAGAACTATGTTTAAAACATTTAATTTGCCAATAAGGAAATCCAATTAAATGTTTTAGTTTCTGTTAATGGAATGTAAACGGATGTAACTGAAAATGAAGGGTTGTGACCCTTGGACTGTAATGTATAAATAATTTGATAAATTAGTTGCAGAAAGAGAAGAAGGTTCAATTGCATCAATTGGCCTTGTTAGTTGGCCAAAAGCATTGTGAGAGTTTGGCAACCTCTCATGGTTCAAACTTGCATTTTTGAGACCCAAAAAATTGGCGACTCTGCTGGGGATTACTCAGGAAGATTTTTAGCCTCTCCATTTATAGAGTCAACAAAGTTTCACATTTTTTTGGAGATTCGATTGGGGCAAACCAAAGCAATATCATAATCTATTTCATTTTTCATACTTATGGAAAAGTAGGTTGCGACTCTATTTTAATTTGATATATAATGCATGGATGTTGTGGAGCAGTAACATTTTGTCAAGATGTTAGGAGTAGAAAGAAGACAATGGTCAATGAAAGAATTGGAAGAATTCGAACAACAAAGGTTATACTGGAAACAAAAAACACAACAAGTGGAACAAATACTGTTGTAGTTGGGAGCTGAATGTGTTCCAAATACATCATCAAATAGGCCATCGTATAGTGAGAATGGAAACACAAATACCAGGAGATCTTGGACACCACAAGTGCCACATGATGCAACTAAGAACTTTGGTAATAAAGGTAATGTACTCTATTCACAACAAATTTTTTTTGATGAGTATATTCAAATTGAAGAGAGGCAAAAATACTGTGGATGCCTTTTTAGATATAAGGAAATATAAGGGAGAATCTGTGAGTTCTTTGTACAAAAAGATAGCAGATATCTGTATGCAATTACCTCCTCATTATAGGCCTACAAGACCCACATTTGTTGCACAATTTTTAAGAGCATCAGAGCCTGAATCAATTTATTGGTCAGAGTCATTAAAGTAGCAAGCCTTTGATGTAGTAAATAAATTTATTGATTCCATGCTTGGGACAAAGTACATGGATATTGGCAATAATAAATCTAATAATGATATCATGGATGCTAAAACAATGCAACAAACAAAAGAGGCATGTGCTACTAGGATTTCTAATGACAATTTTTCAGATTAGGAAGATGATTGCAGCATTAATGATATTGGTAGGGGCACATCATCTAGGGAGTACATCAACAATGCTTCAGAAGCTGAATTAGGAGAGGATATCGTGCCATCCAACAATGAACATATGGAGAGTCTCTCTTGCATAACAGATTGTGATCCAGATTGTGAAGATGAAATGGTGGATGTTGATCTACAACAAGATGATTGTTGCAGTTCATATGGAGATCAAGAAGTTGGAGAAATAGCAGGAGATCTGGATGAAACATGTTCACTCAACAGTGAGCAGGTTTCAGTTTTATTGACTCTTGAATACCAGAGATGTGCACATGAAGATGATTCCAAAGTTTTGGCTCCAACCTACATTTGTTTTGACAGTGAAAGTAATAATTCATATGACCCCAAGTGTATCTCTCACAGTGATGAGGAATTCTTTGAAGCTGATCAAAGATCCATGTCTATCCAAGAAGAGGTATGTGACTTAAATAATTTTGGCCTACAAGAGGAAGATGTTGGTTTGCATGTAATTGATGATGAGTGTCCAACATTTGTTGATTCAAGTATGTATAAGGATGACTGTATGAATCAAAAGTGTGTGTCAGTGTCAACTAGTGATAGGAAACCAATGGAAAGTGATTTGATTGTTTTAGAGGATGTTGATGAGATTGATTTTTCTGGTTGCCATAAGGAGTATTCAGATTTCCAGGTCCCAGTGCAGCTGCTTGATCATTCAGCAACATATGATAATGAGCAATATTTTTTTGAATATGGATACACTTTGTATGCTGAGGGTGATAAATATTTTTCATATGATAATAAAAATGATGAAAGGAAGAATGGTAAAATGAATATGAATTAGGTTGAATGCAATGATTTCTTGAAGGTTTTCAATGGTAGTGCATGTTGCAGGGCAGGTGGAATGAATAGTTTCATAAGAAACCTGATGAGCTTTAATCAGAACAAAGTCTATGATAGAGGAAAGTGCAGATTTTTCTTTTGGGGTGGCTTGGGGCCATCCCTTATGGTTTGATTTCTTGAACCATAGCAGAAATAGAGGATAAGGATTGTCAGTGCATGGACAATTCTTAAGCAAACCTTTTTAAAAATTCTTTTCCATGCACAATAGTTTTTGAAGGGTCTGGGTTTGCCAGTACATGGACATTCTCAGAAATTCCCTTGTTGAAAAAATCATATTTTCCATGTACAATAGTTTAGGATTTTCCATTTCTCCATTTTCTTCCATTTTCATCTCTACTCTAGTTCATTCCCTCCATCTGCCATGGCTTTCATTTTTCATATCATTTACTTAGTCTGCTCTACCAAAGAATGCTGGATTCTTGCAGTGATTGAAAAATCACTCATCCCCAACAGGAGCCACTGTTAGAACACAAAAAATCCATGAAAACCCTAAGTTTTTCTCCATTTAAAGCCCATTTGTTTGCTATATTTTTCATTAAAAAATCTATTTTCCATCCATATATACCTTGCACCATATACCGTTGACTTAGCATTTATTAAAATATCACTCACTGCTTTACCGCGGCCTCCCACAATGGGCTCATGGTGTGGCGGTAGCGGACAACGGGCTGGAATGAAGTTTTACCGCCACACCGTGTGCAATCAATTCATTGACCGCAGTATCACGGTGGCGGTGAGATAACCGGTAAGTGATGGGGCAAAGTAGAGACCGCAGTAAGGTGGTAAGAGGCGATAGTGGAAGAAAGGTAGACATCGACGGAGTCAGTCATCGCTATACCATGGCCGGTCAACATGTTGACCGTGGTAGAGCGGTAGGAATAAAGGCACCGTATAAAGTGAAAATGAAAATGTAGAACTATGTTTAAAACATTTAATTTGCTGATAAGGCAATCCAATTAAATGTTTTAGTTTTTGTTAATGGAATGTAAACAGATGTAATTGAAAATGAAGGGTCGTGACCCTTGGACTGTAATGTATAAATAATTTGAAAAATCAGTTGCAGAAAGAGAAGAAGGTTCAATTGCTTCAATTGGACTTGTTAGTTGGCCAAAAGCGTTGTGAGAGCTTAGAAACCTCTCATGGTTCAAACTTGCATTTTTGAGACCCAGCAAAACCCTTTGCCAAGTCAATTGAAATCGAGCATTGAAATCGACCAAAGCTTCATGAGGAGCCCACTTTATATGAGCCAGCTAGTGATATAGTGAAGATTTGTCACCATTATTTGAGAAGTGCTCATAGAAAGGATGTCCGAGCTGATCCCAAGTGCCAATTGTATTAGTTGAAAGAGTATGATTCCAGTCCAATGCCTTCCCTTTGAAAGAGGCTGCAAGCAACCGCAAAGCCATGTTTTGGTTAGTAATTCCATGGACCAGACATATATCAGCCACATCTTACAAGTCTTTTGCTAGAGTTTTTGAATCATCCCTAGTGAACTTCAGGACAACCTTTAAAGCGAAAGTTGGGATTAGAGCCCACACTGCAAGTGGTACAGGGGCTATCAAAGGGCTACCAGCATCCCAGGCTACAAATTTCTAGCCATTTGCACAAGGGATGAAGGAGGAGTGAGAGCTGATGTGTTAGCCTGCTGACCTCTCGCCTTGATTGAAACTAGTGGTGGTACAAGTAGGCTAAAAATTCTTGTGGTTTGAGACCTAGTGACGGGCCTATGGCTCATAAACTCCTTTGATTTGTGAGCATTTTAGTTCGTCCCACCAGGCGTGCCAGAAAAAGAACTGTTGATGCAAAAATGTTTGCAGGAAACAACCTTATGGGAAACTTAGCTATTGGGGGACTTGTGCGTAAAGCTAAGTGACCTCTGGGATTTTATCGAAGTTGACTCTTCATTTTTTTAATGGGGGAGAGAAAAGGGGAAGAAGATAAACATAAAATAAATAGACCTAAACTAAGGCAATGCACCAAACCTGTAATGAGATAAGTAAGCACAATGCTGAACAAAGGCTTGGGTAGTAATTGGCGTATATCAAATAGACAATTCCCAGCACTGCAAACATAAGAATATCAAAAAAATTGCATAATATAACCCACATTGTAGAAGCTAACACAAAAGAGTAGCAACATGATTTGTATTGCGCTAAGCTATATAAAGATTACAAAAGAATGAAACAGATACTCGAATGCTTCATAAAATGTGAGCACAGTTTAATGTCCTATTAAATGCTTGAAAACAGAGAGGCTGAAAATAATGGCACAGTCTGCGAGTTCAAATTTAAATAAAAAACTATAGAGGCTAATTCTCAGCACTAGAAAATTTCATCCATCCAACCACCTTCAAAATGAAGAAAAGGTTGCTTAAATAAGCCAACCCACCGCCTGAAAATTCCAACAGAAAAGATGCTCCAGCGAAGCCCAAACAAATGCCACGTGAAAAGATTCAACGAAGCCACCCATGTGAAAGAAGGAATGGTTGCATGCCAGTAGGGGCACTCTAAGGAGAGATGGGCCATGTGGCAGCAAACTAGAAAAGGCACGTGGTGGAAAAATAGAAGCGGTTGCAACAAGCATCAAACCAAAGCAATGGATGCATGAACAATCGCCACATTGAAAGCTCCCGACAATCGTAACTGCGGTGTGGGCACCATATGAATTGAAAGAAAGATGATGCAATGTGCGATGTGGAAAGAAAATGAAGCCCAACAAAAAGAAGAAGAGGCATCTCGAAGGGAAGCTCTGAGACGATGCCACGTGGCAGGCAAACGAAGCCTAGCCGAAGAGAAAAGAAGCGTCCGAAGGGAAGCCCCGATAGGATGCCATGTGGCAAGAAATCAGAGCTCGACAAAAGTAAAGCGAAGCATCTCGAAGGGAAGCTCCGAGAGGACACCAGGTGGAAAGCTCCTGACAATCTGTGAGCGACATCAGAAAGCTATGAGCGGCATCAGAAAGTTGTGAGCGACATCATAACCAAAGGTGAAGCCGCGAAAGAAAGAAAAACCGTGAAGGAAAAGAGCGGTACGCGAGTAAATATTCACAAGATAAATTTACAAAGAGACATTTGATCGTCGACTATATTGTGTTTGGCCTAGTGATCAACAACTACCTAGAGTGTATGAGGTGTTTCAATTTTGGGGGATACAACTACATGATACGACCCTCCAATATTCATGGAGCGAATCTAGGCCTCTTTATTGTCCAAAATGTACATGTGGGATCTAAACATAGAAACAATTCAAAACAAACTACTAGGAGATTAATGCCATATTATGGTCCATCATATTACAGTGGTGAATGGAGAAGGCTAGTAGAATATAAGCTTAGCATGTTAGCATATGGTCTAAATTCAAATATGTATACACATCGTCTCCAATTGGAAAGTGGAAAATAAATTAATAGAGGTCATCTTATGTATATAGATAGACGTGCATACACACACAAAAATATTCTTGGATTTATAAATAGTAGTAAGGGAAGGGACCCTAATGTAAGACCAAATTGTCAATTTGTTGAGGTTATAAATGATAAAGATGGAGATATGGAAAGAGAGGTTGATATATTGATAATGGTTGAGGCTATTAAGGACCTTACCATTGGGGATGAGTTATTGATTGATCACCTCTTCTTAAAACACACTCCTACACGAAAGAAAAGGGAAGAAAAAGGTCTCCCTAAGGATGTTCTTAAGGGTAGTAAACCAAAGAATAATAAATGAGTGTGGACTGATGTTTTATAAACTATGTTGTCAAAATTGTGTTTTATTTAAATTATTGTATAAAAAGGTAGTCTATAAAATAATGTTTCATTATTCAATTGATGTATATATGTTCATACAATTTCTATTTTTATTTTTTAAGCCATATTTGATTATATTTATTTGAAATTGATACATTTATGATTTATCCAATTATTGCCAAACATTAAATAGTGCTTGCGTTTGTTGATAGGTAGAAGATTTTGATGAAACACATACTAATACCCAAGATCCAACTGGGTTATTAAGATTTGGACGAGATGATCCAAACCATCCTTTAAACCATACCAAGGCGAAAAGAGCAAGATTGAAGAAAATGCTACCACCTAAGAAATTTGAAGAGTTTATGAGATTCACATACACTAATGACATGCCACCTAGCCTTAATGATGATGATAATGGTAGTAAAAATGTAGTGCATGAAGAAGGATTGAATGAAATGCTTACACATTTCTTTGGGGATGGAAACAAAGATGACAATAATGATCATATGGTTGACAGTAACGATGATAGCAGGGGTAATTACTACCAACGTAATGTTTATCATAACAATCTGAAAGACTCCAACAAGAAAGCATTGAAGACACCCATGTTCAAATTAGGTACAAGTATAACCTCAAAATTTGCATGCACATTAATATTATTAGAAATCAAGTCACTATTTGGTTGGTTAGACAAAGGATTCACTACCCTGCTAAAGTGAGTTGAAATCTATTTCTTACTTTAAATTGTCAATTGGTGTACATAATTCGTAAAAATTCATCAAATTCATTTATATTTATTTAAGGGGATTTAAAACCATATATTATGTATAAACAGTCCTAGTATAGACTGATATATCAAACATGTTCATCATTTAAGTCAAACATTCAATTGATTTAATCTCTGGCAATCTTACAGGGCACTAAAAACTAAAATATTCCCTGAAGAGAATGTGTTGCCATCAACTTGTAGAGAGGCACATTTGTTGTTGGTTGAGTTGGGGATTGAATATAAGAAAATTCATTCATGTAAAAATGATTGCATTTTATACAGAGATGAATATCGAAACAAGGTAGAATGCCCTATATGCAAAGAGAAGAGATAGATCATATAGATGTACAAGGTCCTATAGTTCTAAAGAAGGTTTTACGTCACATGCCAATTATACCTAGACTTCAACAAATGTTTCATTGCAATTCAATTGCACAATTGATGGACTGGCATGCAAAGAATAGGAGTAAAGATGGATTCATGCGAATTCTGGTTGACTCCAAAGCAATGAAACACATAGAGGAAACATGGCCAAGAAAATTCAAAGATGAACACCATAGTATTAGGTTTGTTCTTGCAATTGATGGAGTATGCCCATTCTATTTCTTGAGCTCAAATTATAGTGTTTGGTAAGTTGGATTGATATTATATAATATTCCCCCATGGATGAGTGTTAGAAAGGAGCACCTTATGTTGACTCTCATTGTTCCAGGAAAACATAAAGTTAAAAACCTGGATTTTTATCTTGCACCTTTTATTGATGAGATGTAACTACTATGGAAAGGAATAAGAATGTATGACATAACACATCCTCCATCAAATAGGTCCTTCATGTTGTATGGTGTGCTATACTGGACTATTCATGATTTTGTAGGACTTGGTGTTTGTTTTGGTAAGATAAAATATTTACGTATTTACACTCAAATTTTTTTCATCCCAACTTTCATACTTAGTTTTATACTATTTTTTTGATGTTATTAACATTACTTGTTGAATTGCAGGGATTCAAACAAAGGGGATATTTGCATGTCCAAGATGTGCAGAACAATTTCAATGGTGGTATTCTAAAGATCTACATAAATTTATTTACGCAAACAACAGGGTTTTTCTACCACTAGATCATAGGTTTAGAAATCGCCTGGAGAATCAATATGATGGAAAAATTGAAAATAGAGGCCCTCCCATGATTATGGGTCCAGTTGATTGGCTTAAGAAGTATGAAGATGTTGAATTGAAAGCTTGTGAGGTTTTTTTTGATCGGGGTGATTCAATTCAAGAATTAGAATAAGTTCTAGTTAATATGCCAGAAGGAATGAAAAGGAAATCCATATTTTATGAGCTCCCTTACTGGAAGGATCTATTAATATCTCACCTATTAGATCCTATACATGTCTTCAAAAATTCCAGATTCTATATTTTGACATATATCAGGCAAAGAGAAGGACACCTTGTCTTCGAGGAGAGATATTGCTCTTTCACGTACCAAAATTGATAGACAACACTTGTGGCCAAATAAGGAAAATGAAACATATGCAGAAGATCCATGGATTTTGAAAAAAAAGAGAGCTAGAAAAACTAAAAAATGTCATCCATTCAATAAGGACACCTACTGGTTATGGGTCATCATTGGCTAAAGATTTTATGGTTGATGGAAATATCACAAGATTTAAAACACACGATTTTCATAATTTTATGAAGGTTTATATATCATCATTTAACATTTACTGGTAACATTGATTAAGTACTAAATATATTTTGATATTTTTTTGTGTGATAAAAAATTACTAATGACCTTTGCATAAATATGTTTGATAGAATATCATGCCATTGGCAATTAGGGGGGATTTGTATCTTACAATTGACTTAAGGAATGCCATAATTTGATTGTCAACATTTATAAGGTATGTGGTATATGAAATGTTCATGTGTGAGATATAGAGCTATTATATTGCATTTTAATTTTTGACTAAAGGTTCATACTAATTTACTATTCTTATATTAGGTGGGTGACCTGTAAGGTGATCCACGAATGTGAAGTGTCGAAGTGGAAGAAGGAAATTGCAGAAATTACATGTGTATTTGAGAAGGAGCTCCCTACAAGTTTCATGGACCTACAAGTCCATTTACTTATACACCTAGTCAATGACATTGAATTGGAAAGTGTTGTATCAACGAGGTGGATGTTTTTCTTTGAGAGGTATATGAAAACTCTTAAAAGATATGTCCGACAAAAGGCACATCCAGAGGGTTGCATGGCTGAAGGGTATGTATTGAATGAATCATTTTTCTTTTTGTGTGAATTCCTTGGTAATGATTTTGAAGATGGGCCACACATCTGGGATGAAGAATGAGCATCATATATTATTGATGGAGAGAAACTACAATCTGATGGTGTTGAAGTACAAATTAGTAAGTAAATTCATGATCAGTGTGGTTGTTTTTCTTGCAATCATTAATTTACTCTGTAATTTATTTGTCAAATTAACAACATGACATTTAGAGTTTGAAATAAACATGTTGACATGTAATAGGTGTAGACGAAATTTCTATGCTCGACAAGTTCATTTTGTACCATGTGGACTCTATGAACAAATGGATTGATCTATATGATAAAAAGAGAGAAGAAGTCTTAAAAGCAAGGAGACAATTTAAGAGATTGAACCCAAAGAATACTCCACTTCCCATTGATCTGCTTGGGGAATGGGGAAAATATTGCACACTAGAATAGGTTACTGAACAAATTCAAAATCAAATAGAAGATGCAGGTATAGATTCAAAAATAACAAAAGATGAAATCAACATGTCTAGAGGATGTGAAAGAAAGGTACAATTGTAATTTTACAAAATTTTGTTTCGTTACAGTTTTGATACTATTAACTATTTTAATATTTGCCATTAATTTTTTTTTCACTGAAATAAATGGTCTTTCACAGGCGAGGAAATATCCAGCAATGTGGGTATATAGTCAACATTATCGTGTAGAAAGTGTAGATGTAAAGAGACGATCCTTCGATTGTGGAATCATGGTTGAATTCAAGCAATCCAGTCGATCAAGATCAAAAGATAAGAATATAATTGAAGGGAATCTACAATATATTTGGAAAATACAAGAAATTATTGAGTTGGATTACCGCTCTTTTAAATGTTGTATTTTAAGTGTAGATGGTATGAAGAATTTGAGAGGACACAAAGACATGATACCCATAGTGGATTTTTTTCTATAGATTCCTCATGCTTCCTACCGAAGGATAACGAGCCTTATGTTCTACCAATTCATTGTGAGTTGGTATTTCTTTAACTCAAACAAGAAGCGGTAGTGATCATTAATCTATTAATTCATAGTTTATTGCAAATGTATACATGTGTTTATTAATCATTAAAATTGTTATAACATACATCTAAAATATGTATTTCGTTCATGTGCAGGTATTTTTCTATGAAGATATTTTGGACCCGAAATGGATATTTGTCATACATTATGATCCAAGATTAAGGCATGTATTTGATGATGCATTAGTGGATATTGAGTAAAAAAATGATGGCCAACAAAATGAGAGAGAGGGATTAGAGAACATCAAAGAAATTGACTTCCATGATGATGTTGAAGATAGTTATGTTCAGGCACAACAAGACAACAATCCAGAGTTAGATGATGTTATGGAAGACAACAATATGGATGGTATAGAAAATGATGATCCAAATAAATCCGATAACAATATAGATGGTCTGTAGTCAAATTTCAATGATAATCAAGATGAGGATGATGATAATATTAATTAATTGAAAGAACATATGAACATTTACAATGATACACTGGATGACATTGTAGCAGACAATAATGTTAATGACCAAGACTTCTAAATTTTTAGAATTATTTGCAATCCATGTTTAAAAAGGATGATTCTTATTGGCCTAAACTTTGAAATGCTTCAGTAATATTATTTTTGTCGATACAAATTACCTATTGCAATATCCTTAAATTGTTCAATCTTTGGTATGAATTGTTGGCAGAAAAAATTAGGATTACTTGGGTGCTTCTTCGATTCATTTTGTATCAACATATGTTCGTGAAGACACAAAAGTTAATAAAATATTAATGCACATAACTCACAATTATTTAAATAAGAAACTTTGTTAACTTTATTATTTTTAAATAGTTTCCATTTTTATGTTGAACATGTAACAAGGAAAAATAAGCTCAAATTTTCAAAAAAATTAGAAGCTCTAGCAACATCCACAATAAATTATTTACTATATCAACATATTCGTTCAAATATAAGAAGAAATAAGTATGGAAAACATAAGAAAAATATAGAATGATAACACGGTCATGGAGAATCTCTGATAATAAGATTTTCTCCATTATATTGCTTCAATTGATATTGAAGCGCTCTTCTTTAATAATCCCAGTGTTATCCCCTCAAGTTATTGTGGAAGTATGAAAGGAATTTTAATTATTAAGTTGATGGAAACCAATCAAAACAATTTCTCTAAAAGGACTTTTAATCCTTAATAGGAGCCAATTAAAGTAAATTATTTGAAAGGAGTTTAATTCACACCTAACCAAAAACCAATCAAAGCATCCACACAGTAACAAAAAATGTGCCCTGATAAATCTTGCAGACTTAAATAACTTGAAAAGATCACTTTGGAGACAACAAAGCAATAAATAAGCATGAAAAATTGACACAACAATTGAAAACTGAAAATGGATTACGAATTATAATCAACCATCTCCATTATATTGCCTTTTAAATAATATGTATTATAACAAATAGTTATGATGTTTGATGACAAATACTTAATTAACATAAATGAAAACATAACACTTTAGCACGCAAATGCA